>PVKE010007220.1:0-51465 GCA_004027555.1 Craseonycteris thonglongyai | reverse complement strand
AAAAAAAAAAAAAAAAAAAAAAAAAGAAAATATGAAACTTCAGGGACAAATACATTTCTACGTTCTTCTTTTTTTTTTTCCTTTTAACTTTTATTTTATTATTATTATTATTTTTTTAATATATTTTTTTATTGTTTTTGACAGAGAGAGAGAGATAGATACAGAGACAGAGAGAGAATGGAACTGGGGGAACTCCCCAGTTCAGCATATGGGTCCGCACGGGCTGGGGCCCGGATTCAATCCTTGGTCCCCGGCACTGTAAAGTGAGCGCTTAACCCACTGAGCCATCCCAGCTTCTCCCATTTCTACATTCTTACAGTATTCTTACATTATTTATAATTGAATTATTTTTACTTGCCATCCCATGTTGACCTACACTTGTGTGCATTCTATTTCTATGGTTAAATATTAAATATTTATTTTATGTATACTTTGGTATTTGAATAAATTATTGCTGTTTATGTTTACTAATTACAGTAAATTATCAGACTATAATTCTAGTGAATATATGAACAGCTTCCTGTCACATTTTCTAATAATAAATATAGGTGAATAGACAAATTTAACTTTATTTATTTATAGCAGGTCATCCATGTTTACAACCAGCTATATGTGCATCAATTTATCTGGGAAACATATTTTATTCCTTTTACTATATTAACAAGTTTTCATGATAAAGAGACTCTGCGATCTAGGAATTGTAACAATATGCCTAGGACTTTGAGAAAGCCTTTTTACACCGACTTATTTATAAAAGAAAGACATTTTTACCTGGTCACTATACTTAAATTCTCAGAACCTTTTGAAGAAAGCACTTTAATACCTACGTATGTATGCTTTAAATGTATCCTTACTATGTGTTAAAAATGTGAGTTTAGTACTTTCATCAGTAAATACTACATTTAAGCCTTGATTCATGTTTAATTGGGAATTATAGTGATTTCCTTCATTGCATTACTAAAATCCCATTGCATTTAATTTACAGTGTTTTCATAAATTTCAGAATATGCAAATATTTGAAACAGAAGCTTATTAGAATACTAATTAACAGTGAAGTCTTGTTTTCCCATGGTTTACACAAACAATGACATTTAAAAAAGACTAGAATAAAAGCAAATAAACATAATATTTCCACATATCTATCACTGAGAAATAAACAACAGAAAACAATCAATATTAATAATTTGAGAAAACAAATAAGCAACCATGGTTGGAAAAGAAATATTATAAGCAAAAAAAAATAAGCAATCAAGTTTCCCTAGTTCATAGTAGATTCCAAAGAGGCAACTAATATGCTTTTTTTTCCTAAAATTTATTTTATTATTTTTGACAGAGACAGAGAGAGACAGAGACAGAGACAGAGAAAAGGGGGAGGGCCCAGAGCAGTCTCTAAAGCTATACATCATCAGTTTTCAACATGGTTTCTGTCCACACAGGTGTGTGGGGACCATGCAGGGAGGGAGCTGGGCTAGGGGCCTCCCACATGGGAGGCGTGCCCCAGCTCAGCATATGGGTCCACACAGGGCCGGAGCCAGGACTCAATCCCTGGTCCCCAGGTTTGCAAGGTGAGCACTCAACCCGCTGAGCCATCCAGGCTTCCCCTGCTATGCCTTTTTATAAACTCATCTAAGAAAAATAATTTAAACCCATTTGAGTCAACCCTAAAAAGACTTTTACTGGGTGCTTAAGTAATGTTTCCACTGATTACCATTCTGGGGAAGTTAATTTTAAGTTAAACACTAATAATAAACAGAAGTTAGATTATTAGAGGCTATCTATATAAAAATTGTGGACAGGGAAGGCATGGTGATGAGAGGTGGATGTGTGTAGGGTAAGTTTTAGGCTGAGTCATCAATATTTGGGAAGGAGTAGAATAACACAGGCCACTCTATAAATGAAATAGGTAGATCTATGAGAATGCAAAAAGTTAGAAGTGTACCCTTTAAATTGTGCCTTTAATCCCATAGAGAGTAAAAGATATAAAGTTTAGAACTGTTTTAGTGAATATACTGTAGGAATATACACATACATTATTGATATTAAATGAACAAGTGCTACAATAGAAACTGCATTTCTACAAACACAACTTTGAATTTCAAAGACCATTTTATTATTGACTTCCAGAATATTTTAGATACTTTAATGGCTAATTTCAGTAATTACTCCTATATTACTTACGTGTTTCACACAATAAAGGCACTACCACAACAGAAGTTTAAAACAAAGAAAAAACTTTTTATTATGTGTGTAAGAAAAATAAAAGTTCTATTCCTACCAAATATTCAGTTGCTCATTTTTAACCTGTCTTGTCCAAAAAGACTCTTACTGGACTATGGATATCTTATTTAATCCTCTTCTTGGACTTTGGGACATTGGTTGAACTGGAAAAATTTTCTGATAGCAGAAATTAAGATGGATTCCAATGATCACCACTTCCTGTTTTTCGCACTCAGATATAACACCTTCCATTGAGTATGGGCTTGGCTTATTGACTCACTTCTATGACTGCTATGTAGCAGAAGTGATTGAATATAACTTTTAAAATTAGTTTATAAAATTAAAAAAAAAAATGCTGGGATAGCTTAGCAGTTGAGAGCTTGCCCTCCAATCCCAAGGTCCTACAGAGTTCAGTTTCCAGCCCTGAGCTGTGCAACTCTATGTGCTGAACTGTGATGCAGCTGGTAATCACCGGGATTGTACAGCAGCTAAGGTTCTCACTTCCCATGTGGGAAGCTCCCAGTTTGGTTCTCACCCCCATGCAGCCCCACAACCACCTGTATGGAATGTAACCATGTCACAACTAATGATGTATGACTATGGAGACTTCTCTGTTCCCTCCCCCCTTCTCTCCCTCTCTCTCTGTTTCACTTTTCTTTCTCTCTCTCTCACCTCTCTAATAATAAAAAAATAAAATAAAATAAGATAACTGAGTTTCCTACTCTGAGTATTTTCATTTCTCTTTAAATCCCTTACCCTAGGCAGAGCTCAGATTACATATTGACAGTCAGTCTTGTAAAGAGGTCCATATAGCAAGTAATTAATTACATAATTTAGTTTAGAAGTGTACTTCTTCAGTCAAACCTTCACGTGGATCTACAGTTCCAGCTAAAATTGTGAATGCTACCACATGAGAGGCCTTGAACTGAAGGTACCCAGTGAAGCTGTCCCAAATTTCTAACCCACAGAAACTGTAAAATGATAAATGTTTGTTGTTTTGTGCATCTACATTTTGGAGTAATTTTTAAATGAAAAAATAGATAACTGATAGAATTTAGTATCAAGAGTGGCTACTTCATAATTAAAACTAAAATGTGGGTGTGTCTTTGAACCTGAATAGTGGATGTGGAGACAGTATAAGTTAAAGCCTAAAGTACTTTGGAAAAAATATTACTAGGAGCCTCACAGTGTTTTATAATGTAGCCAGTGAAGGCTTTTAGAAAAGAAAAACAAAATCTTAGAAACTGCAGGAAAGGAATAATTGTTAAGTAGAGGGCAGAAACTTAAATAGTGCTCTCACCTGCAGGAATGGGTAAAAATACAAGCTATGGCTAATGAGCACAGTGATCTAACAGAAGAGTTTTCTTTGCAAAAGGTTAAAAGTGCTGACTGGCTTCTACTTGCTGCTTTTAGAAAAATGTTAGATAAGAGAAAAATTGAGGAATGGATTGTTAAGCAAAAAGGAACAAGGAGGTGACGGTTTTCAAAATGCTCATGGCCTCTATAGATGGAAAATTATGTTGAAAATAACAAATTCAAGGTATTCTTTGAAAAGCATGTCTAAAGATAAAGTGAAGATGTCACTTAAATTTCTTTGTAAAAATCTCAGAATGTTAAAAATCTGTGTCTTAGAGCACTGAGACAGATTATCAGCCTTTTAAGAAGTTTAAGGGTATGATTCATGGGGGCTCTTAAACAACAGAACTTCTAAGATGTTGAGGGTGCTATCCCTCAGCTATCTCCGAAGGCAAAAGCAAATTTGTGGATGTAGGTTTGTCAAATGGAATGAACACCAGTAAGATTCCCAGAATACCTACAAGGTTGTTTTAAAAAAATTTTATTAGCAGAAATACTGACAAGGTTAGACTGAAAATGACAAATATAATACAAAGAAAAAGGGGTGCTTGCAAGCCCTAAATTCTACTAATAGGTAAGAAAACTACTAAGCTGCTTATATGTGGTATTTCTGATGGAAAAAAAAAAAGAAGCCATACCAGCCAGGACTTCAGCTCCAGCCCAGGTGTGGGAAATGACAGCAGTCATGGCGATGTTTGAACAAATAAGAGCAAACATGGGCAGGTTGCTCAGGAGTATTGACAGGTATAATCCTGAGAATCTGGCCACCTTGGAACACTATGTGGAAACACAGGTCAAGGAAAATGTCTATGATCTGGAAGCCAATCTGTTTGTCCTAAAGCTGTACCAGTTCAACCCAGACTTCTTTCAGACCATGGTCACAGCACAGATCCTGCTAATAGCCCTCAGCAATCTTCTTCACACTGACTTCATGCTGTACAAGTACACGAACCACCAGGCACATTAAGAACGACTACTCCAACCGATTTTGTACCTCGGAGACCAGCTGGAGACCTGCCACTTCCAGGCCTTCCAGCAAGCCCTGGATGAAAACGACTTTTTGGAAGGTATGTCTGAAAATTCATCTGCCATGTCTTAGGTATCCCTTATCAGCACATCTATTGCTAGTTGCTGCACGAGATGTTTGGGGACATGACAGACAGCCAGTTAAAGATGTGGATGAGCAAGTATGTCTGGAGATCTGATGAATCCGGCCAGATCTTCATCTGTAGCCAGAAAAAGAGCATTAAGCCCAAGAACATCATGAAGAAGATCAACTTTGACAGGGTACCCAGCATCATAGTCTCCTCCCAATAACTTTGGAGGCATTTAATAAAGATTTGTTGACTTCTTACAAAGAAGAAGAAAGAAAGAAAGAAAGAAAGAAAGAAAGAAAGAAAGAAAGAAGGAAGGAAGGAAGGAAGGAAGGAAGGAAGGAAGGAGGGAGGGAGGGAGGGAGGGAGGGAGGGAGGGAGGGAGGGAAAAGAAAAATCGTGCCTCAAAAACCTGAACCAAGAGCTTTAGAGAATGATCTCTGGCCAGAAGAAATATTGAATCCTAATGAATGTTCAGCATTTGCATAGCAGGATTTCAAAATGGTTGTGGATAAGTAATTCCCATATGCCCTTGTTTCTTCATTTTTTGAATAAGAGTATTTTTTCTGGTGAGTTTCATATTTTACTGTGTGTGTATATGTGATGTATGGTGTTATCACTTTAGCTCATGGGTCTACAGACTGACAGACACCGCACTTAGTAGACTATTACATCCAAGAAACATTTCTGCACATAGACCTTAATTAGAGAACAAGATTCTGGACATTGAGTTGATCTTGAATGGTATTAGTCTATTGTGATACTTGGAAGGGTTGACAGAGAAGAAGCATCAGCCTCCATTACTGCCTCTTTTGCACTCATACTTTTGCATATTCCTCTATCACATTGTTTTATGGTTTGTCTATGTGACCAGTAGAATATAACAGGTGTGATGTTATCTCATTTCTAAAATTAGGTAATAAAATTCATTTTGACTTCTGTCTTAGTGGCTTGCTTTTTCATGGTTACATATATGAGTGGAATTCATTAGTCATTTTATGAGGAGGTCTATGGTAACTGCACATGGTAAGGAACTGGGGCCTTTTCGTATAAGCCACCTGAATGAGTTTTGAGGAAGTTTCTTAGCCACAATCAAGTCTATAGATGACTAGTCTCAACTGATAATTTGCTTGCAACTTCAAGAGGGATCTTGAGCCAGAAACACACAGCAAAGTTGACTCTAGATTCCTGGCCTTTAGAAACTGTTTACGTAATAAATATGTGTTGCCTGCAGCTGATACATTTTGGAATAATTTGTTACACAGAAACAGATTAACAGCCTTAGTCAATGTTCTTTAAAGAAACAGAACCACTAGGACATACAGACAGATAAAAAGACGAAATTTATTATGGGACTGGCTCACATAATTATAGAGACTGAGCTAAGCAATCATATTTCATCTACCAGCTGGAGAACTAGGGCAGTAGTTGGTATAATTCAGCCCAAGTGCAAAGACATGAGAACCACGGTGGCTGCTGGTTGTAAATTCTGGAAACTGTGAAAATCATAGGTCGGACAATCAGGAAATCTGATGTCTCAGGGCTGGAGTAATGGCTGTCCCAGTTTAAGACAAGAGAATTCACCCTTCCCTCGTACTTTTGTTCTATTCAGGGCTCCAATGGATTGGATGACACTTGCACACTTTGGTGAGAGCACCCCCCCCCTTTTTTTTCCCCCAGTCTACTGATTCAAATGCTAATCTCTTTCAGAAACACCATCATGAACACACCCAGAAATAATGTTTTATGAGCTATTTGGTCATCCCTTAACCCAGTGAAGTTGACACATGAAATTTACCATCACAATAGCTATTATAGGTAACAATATAGTCAGGTATAGGACAGCCAGAGGAGTAGGAATGTCTTAATCTATTAGCAATAATATACTCATACATTCACCTTTCTCACTTTCTTTGTATATTTTACCTTTTTTTCTTCTTTCTTTTCTCCCTTCTTTCACTTTGTTTCTTTCTCTCTTCTTTCTTCTTTATTTCTCCTCTGCTTTCTTGCTTTTTAAAAATTATTTTCTGAAAATATTTTTTAAAGTGCTTTTATATGTCAGTCACAATTCGTCGATAAAGATGGCAAAAATGTTTTAAGTTTCTTAGACTGTGATAGGAGGGATACAATTATGGATATTTAAACATAAAGAACATGAAAAATAAATACATATATACAGTAATAAATAATGTGAATTTAAGTAGTAATGTGTTATAAAAATTAATGTAACAAAATGTTCACTGTGATGGACACTAGAGAAGAAATTTTAGATGAAAATTAAAAAAAAAAAACACCTATTTTAATAGGTAACAGATCCATTCATGAATTATTCAAGGAAGGGGAAATTTGATAGCTTTGGGAAACCATGCTCAGGCAGAGGGATCTGCATGTGCAAAATCTCTGATGGTAATCTTATCTGTTTTATGTTATTATGGTCATCAATGATACCAAGCCTTTTTTCTGGTAAATATTATTGGCCCTGGAGTGAAAATATAAGTTGGGGATCTGTCTTTTTTTTGGACATGAGCAAAGGAACATATTGGACTTTTAAAAACATGAGAGAAGCCAGGCTGGGAATAGAACCAGTAGGATGGAAAGGCAAAGGCCATATAATACAGAAAGTAAGAGAAGAAATCTTAATAATATATCTGAAGTCTAAATACTTATAACTTACTATTTTGTGAGAAAATTTGTGGTATTATTTTTTAGGACTTGTTAGCATATGTGTATAATATTTTCATAATTTGGTTAAAAACATTTATATTTGATTATTTTTGGTCCATTGACTTCATTTTTTTAGAATATGTGTATATATATATATATATATATATATATATACACACACACATATATCATATACTTCAGCCAATTATATATATATATATACACATATATATATATAATTGGTATATGATTATAAGTATATGATTATAAAAGGTAGCCACAGAATACCGAGATAAAATTTTAAAGGTTCAGGAGAAATAAATACAATTATGAGAACAGTTTAAGTATGTTCAAAGTAAAAATAAATATAATTTGACTAGTTAAATTATGTTTACTGTTATTATTATTATTATGACTTTTTTTCACAGAAATATTAAGGGAAATGTAGAAAGATTTCCCTTACACCCCTTGCCCCTGCATGTGCATATCCTCTTCCCTTATCAACCAGAATAATACATTTATTACGATTTATAAACCTACATTGATACCTTCCCAAAGACCATTTACATCAGAATTTATTCTTAGTGTTATACATTCAATAGATTTGGACAAATGTATAATGACATGCAACCACCATTATATAGTGTTTTTTCATTGACCTTACATAGCTATATTTGCAAATAATGTTTGAAGACATGAGAGAATATTCACAATCCAATGCTTTAAAAAGGAATGAAAAGAACTATATATACAGAGACATATATAGGTAAAGACACAGAGAAAAATATTAGAAAGAAATACACAGATATATTAAGATGATAATTGTTTCCAATTAATTGTTATACTTAGTATATTTTTTGATATCTTCCACTTCCTTAATTAGTTCATATTACTTTATAATCATAAAAATTCAACATTATGCATAAGTAGAGAGTACCCCATTCACTAAACCCAGGACAATGTTAACTAATTATCCAATTTAATTGTTTATAATTAATGTCTTGCTAATGGTAAAAAAAGTAGGCTCTTTTCTACTGCTCTTGTAATAAAAATAAAATTAACTTTATTAACTCCAACACTTACAAGTGAATGGTATAATTATGTCAAAATCCATCTGTTATTTCAATAATTTATAATAACGTTATATTTTATCTTGACTAAATAAACAGAGTCAAACTCTTGTGTAATTGAACAGAAATAAGAAAAAAATGGTAAGACAAATAAATGGTGAATTATTTTCAAAACTTTACTTAACAAAAAATTATAAACCATAGAAATTTTTAACAAGCTAACAGAAAATAAATCAGCACATTTCTAAATATTATGCATATGTTTAGGCCACTTATCCTTTGGCTAATATTAAATTATTATTCTTTAATGCTTCAATAGTCTCAGAATTGTGCCCATTTTCTAAACTGAATTGGGAATATAAATTTAAAATTACATATAACTTTGCATATTTCATGGTTATAAAAGTAAACTATATCAAAACTTTGAAGTTGAAAAATGTACAAAATAAAGTTGAAGTATTAAAATGTTAATTAGCATATGAGAAAAAATACTTTTTTCATAAATTTGTAACATTTCTATTTCTTTAGAACAATTATTGACCTCAGTAGAAAGTGATTTGAGAAAAATGGTGAATTAAAATAGTTACCTTCCTAAAATACCTTTCAAATATTGTCCTTTTTTTACTTTGTCATTTGATGTTAAATTATACCTTATTTCTCTTTCTCTCTCTCTCACATACACACAAAATCTAAAGTACAATTTATAAAGAATAATAAACATAATTATAAAATTGATTGGACTAATTAATACAATATCTAAATATTCCAAAACAAATACCGGTAATTCAGAAATAAAAAAAAAATTATCAGAATAAAATGCAACTACTTTGAAATATAGCTTCTATGACTGGTACAGACACTACCAGACAAAATTTAATATTTAAAAATTTCAGGGGAAGCCGGGATGGCTCAGTGGGTTAAGCGCTCCCTTTGCATGGCCGGGGACCTGGGATCGAATCCCGGCCCCGGCCCGTTCGGAACCATATGCTGAACTGGGAGTTCCCCCAGTTCAGTTCTCTCTGTCTCTGTATCTCTCTCTCTCTCTCTCCCTCCCTCTCTCTCTCTCTCTCTCTCTCTCTCTCTCTATCTCTCTCTCTCTCTCTGTCAAAAAAAAGAAAAATTCAGTGTTTTTATAAAATAATTAAATTTTATAAAAATACACACACACCTAAAACTGACATTCTTTAATTGAGACATATTTTGCCACCACCGTAAGGTTCAGCATCATAAGGTACATACAAAAGGTAATAAAGCCTAAATATTAGAACTGCTTGCATTAAAGCCTAGACATGTTGCAAAAATCTTTTCCTTTTTAGGCCAAACTCAAAGCTGGTAACCTTTCAGTTCAGTCAGTAAGCAGGTCAGAACAGTATTCTTAAGTTTGCAACGTGCTCCAGAACCCAATATGGCCTTTCAGCTACTAAGCTTTCTCTTTGGAAGAAGGAGTTAAGAGATGCATTAACTTGTTCTATATTTTGAAGGGGATGTCAAGCATATCCCAAACCACCAGACCCCTAAACACTTTACTAATGATATGTATTTCTGAATTCAAAATATTTATGTCCCAACTTCTCACATATAACATGGCTTACCAAAGCTACCAATATACTTACCAATTCTCATACTCCAGTCTGAGTAACAGATCATTGTGATACTCCATAAACTGTCAATATAGTCCAGGTCTCTGGATATATTATAGTAGTTTCTTAGACCGAGGATGTAAATTATTTATATTTACCACATGTATTAACATAAATTATTCCCTTTCCTTCTTTCTGATAGACATGGAAAAAAATGTATTTGCCAGATTAATTTAAACATACTATGTGTCAAACATTGTATTAAAATGTTAGATACCATTTCTCATAAAGCAACTACAATTGGGACACTGCCCAGTTAAGTCTGAAGTAGTTCATGATATGAATTACTAGACATTCATAGACTTGCGTGTGACACATGAGTCTGACAGAAGATCTAAATGGGACTGTGAGTCCTAGGAGACATTGTCAAATTTAAATCTGTACTAATGTCTGTAATGATTCCTGAAAGATCTGGGTATTATCTCTTTCTCCAACACATATCTACCCGAGTAAATTGCTGGATCTCTTTGTGGAAAGACAAAGGTAATGACTACTCAATGCCTTGCTGTGGTATATCAGGGTATTTTTTTCAATCTTATTGGTTCCAGATCAGAGAAATACATCAAATCTAAAAACTTGGCAAGAGACAGTGACTTTTCACTGGGTCTCTCGGCTTTCTCATCACATACTGGATTTCTTTTTAAAATATAAAGTAAACAATACTCTTTTTGGCTGTTCATCTGTTTTGTGTCTAAGAATTACCATGTTCTTTTGCCTATTTTTATGGCTCTCTGTACAGCAGCCCCTACAGGTTCTTTTTTATGAAACTTGTACTCTCTTGCCTTCTGCAGGATAATTGCCACCACCTGGCTTCTATTATTTGGGTTAACAAAAGCTGATAAGATAGGATCTTACCACCTATTATTATCAGGAAATCCAATTTTATAACTGTATTTCATACTGTCAACTCAATGATACTTGTATATTTCATATTATGTTGGTGCATTGATGCTCTCATAGTAGGCTGACCAGAGGTATCATTTTAAATGGGATAGAAACCATGGTACTGTTCTCTTTCAAATGGTACATACGGTCAGCTTATTGACACTTTGAATTTAGCCCAGTGAGACTAGGCTGACCATATGTACCATTTGAAATGGGACAGTACCATGGTTTCTGTCCCATTTCAAATGCTACATCTTGTCAGCCGACCCACCTAACAGCTGCAGTTCTCCTAGACTTCCAGAATGTTACCACTCTGGCACTCTATGCTCACCTCTGAGTTTTTAATTATTTCCTTAACACCTACCATAACATTTCTGATATTTTCACATTATGTATGTTGACAATATTTTTTTCCAAGTTTCTAAAATTCTTCTTGTGAGCTTACAAACACTATTTTCCAGATTCTTGCTGAAACCTTAAATCCTATTTCATAGGATAGAGTTCTCATAATGATAAACTTCCTTCTCCAACTTGACTTTACTCCTCCACCTTGATCCAGTATCTTGAGGATCCAGCCCTGTTTATAATTTTCCTTCTCCTGTTGGAACATATCAGCCAAATCCTGTAGCTGTCTCACAGCATCCAGCACCCAGACCCTTTATAAGCAGGTTTGATGTAGTTTGAGTGATCCAGTGCAAGTATATGAAACTTGTTATTGTTCTGGTTTCCAGAGTGAGGTTGTTGCTAGAAGGGGAAACACTTACCAAGAGACTAACGAGCAGTTTCTTATAACATGTGTTTTCACATTTATTTCCTAACAGTGTTTTCTTATAGCACTTCTAACTCATAAACCTAAAATGAATTTTATTATATTTAAGAACAAAGAGTGAACCGTATCTGCAGACTCCCATATTTCTGGAAATCTATGATTTCAAAGTTCTCATTTGGATCTTCCCAAATATCTCCAACCCAAGTCTCAGGGTTTTGTTTCTTCTTTATTTTGATCTTGACACCAAAGACCTGCTAGGACTGAGGATTCTAAATTCTCTGAAGGTCTGTTACATTTACATTTTAATTCTGAGCCAAGCCCTCATCTCAGCAGAAGATTTGGGGTTTTCATAATTGCTGCAATGAGGTCCTTAATTGTGCTTTCATATTTTGCCTTGAATTAGTGATAATCTCCCTTTGCTTGTCACTTTCTCAATTAAATAAACATATGTTGCTTGGCAACAGTCACCCTAGTCAATTTTCCTTATCAATAATGTTTTTTCATGCCTATAAAGAGCTAATAGTATTGTATTAACACTAACCAGCACATCCCCTTATACTAGTATCCCATCATGATTCACCACTGAGGAAAGCAATCATTTCTAGGTGTATTTCCATCTCCACCTTCCAACAAGAAGGGTTACCAGTATTAGGGAATGTACTGAAGCATTTTCAAAACCCCATTTTAGATCCTAATTTTTAGGGCCATCTCAGGCTCCAAATGTCTTAAATTGAATTATCCAGAAATAGTCGCTGGAATTGTGAGTTGTGCACAGGTGGTTCATTTAAGTGTTTTAGAATATACAGGTGGACTGTAATGCAGTTCTCACTTAGACTAAAGCCAATCCTACATGGAGCTATGAACCTGGGAGGGTCATTTGGAGTTGTCAAAAATAGTAACAAGTGGACTGAGTCTTGGTTTTCCTGCTACAATTTGGTGTTTGCCATTTACTATATCATGGAAAAAAACATAAGTTTCAGCAGGGCAACAGCTTGTGTCTAAAGCCAATTCATGGTTAGGAAAATATTTGTTAAATGTTAGAGAGACTAAATCATTTTGTTATACCTTAATGAGAGAACTGGTTGGAACATCAGAGCAAGGGACTTGAGAAACTAATGGAAAGTTTAACATCTTAGTAAAGTAATAATACATAAAATGAGAACTCAAATTGGAAAACTTGTTTAGATGAAACATTTTAGAGAAACTTAGAAAAATGACATAAAAGATGTCTTGAAAAATATCAGACTAGATGATCTTATAGCTATGCTAATGAAAATCTTAAAATTACCTTTATGAAAATATGTATGCTAAAGAATAGACATAAAAAAGGCAGGAAAAAGGAGGGCAGCAAAAAAACATATTTAATCTAATAAAATTGAATTTGTATAGAATATTCAAATATAGATCATATCAATAAAACAAATGAGAGAATTAAACATATTTCAGAAAATAAAGTATATACTTATAGGTATATATAAATATATAAAGTATAGTATATATATGTGTGTATCTGCATTTAATTTAGTAGGCAGAGGATAGATTTTAAATAATTTATGGTGGCACATTGGTTACCCAGCTGAAAATATATATATATATATATATTTACCCATTTAGAATGAAATCCTTTGTGATTTAAATGTGTAAATACAAAAATAAATTAAGTCTATTAAGACATTTTAGAAATCTATATTTGAGGATGATATCTAGGATTGAACTCAGAACCTATGAATTAAAAGTGTTGACATAAGTCTGAAGGTTCAAAAAAAACAATTTTATGTTTAAATACACAATGAATAAATTAAAAGACATGGCAGAATTGAAAAAAATAAATGTGTAGTGCATATAAGATAAAAATAGTTATCATATATAATATTAAAAAATCAGGAGAAGCTGGGATAGCTCAGCATGTTAAGCACTTGCTTTGCAGCCGCAGAGCCCATGGATTGAATCCCGGCTCCAGCCCATGTGGACCCACGTGCTGAACTGGGGTGTGCCCTCAGTTCAGTTCTCGCAGGGGCCTATGCGGGAGGCTCCCGAACCAGTTCCTGCCCTGTGCAGCCCCGTGCCCACCTGTGGAGTGAAACTATATGGAAAACTAATGCTGTCAACTATGGAGACTGCTCTGGATCCTCACCATTCTCTGTCTGTCTCTCCCTCTGTCAAAAAACAATAAAAATATCTTTAAAAAAATCAATCACAATTTTCAAGGAAAAAGAAAAACAATAAAAAAATTAAGAATATAAACAGATAATTCATAGAAATTTAAATAAAAAAACATAAAATAATGCATATGGAAATTTATATTTATTATTTTAGAAGTACAATTTGAAGTAGCACAGATAATTTTCACTCAACCAACAGACAAAAAATTAAGAGTCTGAATAGTATAATGATTTTGACCTCTTATTCAGATAACTATGTAGAACCAGGTAACTAAATGTTTAATTATTCTTTTAAAAAACAACTTGTCTTTTCAGAGGTATTTAAATTTTCTCTTATTTGCCGTATCCCTGCTTTTCTAACCTGTACTTTGATATTTTTCATGATTTTTCTCCATTTTTTTTTTGTGATTTTCTTTCATATAGAGGTGAGGGAAATAACTTGTTTTATGTAGGTCTTCAGCATAATTTTATTCAATGTTTATTCTTTCACACATTAAAACTCGTTATTGTATTTTAAATATTTTTACCAGACAACAATGTATAATTTTTTAAAATAATGTATTAGTTCTAAAAAGCAAGTGAATGTTCATATGGTCCTTTCTGTGCATGCAAAACCTCTTAGTTAATTATCATATTTACTTATCTATCTATCTATCTGTCTAACCATCTATCATCTATCTATCTATCTATCTATCTATCTAATCTATTTCTTATCTATCATCTATCTATCTATCATCTACCTACCTAATCTATTTAGAAATATATTGATTTTATTCTCCTTAAAATCAGCGGGGGGAAAAAATGTGTTTATTTCAATTGATCAATATTATTTTGATCAGAAGCCATAATTAGTTCATCAAAATAAGAGAAACTAATTTAAGATGAACTGCTCAAGAGGCAACTAGAAAATTTGTTTTCCAGAGATCAAATCAGTACTCTTTTTTTTTTAATTTGTAGAACATATGGCCTACTAATATTTGTATTATTTACATATTTAGATTTTTAACAAAAAATAATATTCAAGAGAGGTGTATAATAAGTCCATGATGCCATACGTGGCATTACTTTGTTAATCCAATTCTACAATAGGATTAGGTCAAAAATTAATGATTTTTAGTGTTGTATTTCTTACTTTTGTTTCTATTCTTCCCCATTTATTTCTTTCAGTTATGGAAAACTTATATGTACCTTGCATAAAATCCTTTAATAGTTTTCTTAACCTTTTTTTATGCTTAATTTTAACCTCCAGCTTCTTAACAAAAACCTGTCGATTTAATACAGCTATCTGCATTAAACAGCATTTGTTTAAACTGTAATATTTTTTAAAGCTTTGTTGAGGTATAATTGACAAATAAAATTGTAAGATATTTAAAGTGATGATTTGATAAACACATATGTTATGAAAAAAATGTTTCCATCAATAAACTCTAGTGGGTGTTTTTGCCTATATCTTATTTTAAAATGTGTATATGATTATATCATCCAATTACTTAATGTTTTGTAGTGCTTCCCACTACCTACAGTAACATTCTCAGAATTTGTCATGACATAAAAGTTGCTCTAAACAAGGGGTATCTAAGTTTTTGGCTTACCTAGGTCATATTGGAAGAAGAATTGTCTTGGGCTACACATAAAATATGCTAGCATTAAAGACAGCTGATGAGCTTTAAAAAATCACAAAAACTCTCATAATGCTTTAAGAAAGTCTATGTATTAGTGTTGGACCACATTCAACGATGTCCTGGGCAGCATGTGGCCCATGGGCCACAGGTTGGACAAGCTTACTCAAAATGGTCTGATCTCTGTTTACCTTCCTGGTGTTATTTCTCACTGAAACTCATAGAAAAGCAAAACAAGTCCAAAGCCACTCATACAAAATTTTCTCTACTCTGGAACCACTCTGCGATTGCTATTATTGTTATGCATTCCTGCAGTACCTATCTCACTTGTCCTTTGAGGTGTTTTATTCTCTGAAAAACCTTCCCTAATGACTTTCACTATTTCAAACAACCCTCTACCACACAAATGTGTCATTCTATATATATTTCTATTATATCAATTATCATACTGTATGGAAACATTTATTTTACTTGCATGCTTCCCCTATTAGACTTGACATTTTTATTTACATCTTTATATTACTAATATCTGGCACAATGCCTTCAAATTGATAAGTAGTCAATAAGTATTTGAGTAAAAGAATTAAGGAAAGAAAATAGGGTATTTGATAACACACCTATGATTTCTTAAATGTGTACCTTACTCATATATCGATTAATTTTCTTAGTCATTCTGCTATATATTTCATATGCCTATGAAGAGTAACAAAAATTATATATAAAAGCTATAATTACATTGATAATAATTACTCAGTGTTGATTTTGACCCATTTTTTTCCTTTTTTACACCCTAAGTATTTTTATTTACATTCTATAAATTAAAAATAATAATAAAGTTCATTGATATTACATGATAACACTACAAAGCATATACAGTTAATTCAGAGAGAATAAGCTAATTGTCCATGGTCACACAATTATCACCTGAAATGTGCTTTCATTAAATTTGAATCTGTAATCTAATGTGACATTTTAAAAATGTAAGGAATAAACTTTGTTTATAAAAAATTTTATAAGCAGTCAGAATTTGAAGTTAGCCACACTTGACATTAATATAATTTTAGATCATTTGCAGCTGAAATTAAAAAGTTTAATAATAAAAAATGAGTACAGTGTATACTTTTTTACATGTGGTCTACTTCCTTTATTTTTTCTTGAGACATAACTTAGAAATTATTTTCTAGGCTGCATCATTAAAAGGGCAAATGATGAAGGGAAGATTCTTTTCTTTACTAAAATATATATATTAATAATTATATAGGTATTTGGATAAATGCATGAAATATGGTATATGTATACATACACACACATACACTTTTAAGCATACCCAACTCTGTGAGCCATTGAGGTGTCCAGAAGAGTAGCCAATTTAAATTAACATTAGCTTTCTTTTTATTCAAAACCCAATCTTTTGAATAATACAAATTCTTAGATCCAAATTATATCATAAACTAAATATATTAATTATCCAGCTGACTTCTAGGTAGGAAAAAAAGCTTGAATTTCTATAGACTCTTCATTTTCAAATGGATAGAAAAAATAGAATAAAGTCAATATCACAGTGAAAAGTATAAAGCAATTTTTATTGGTCAAATTTTGGAGAAAATTACATTAAAAAATTATAATAATAAGTACTTGTTTGAACATTTGATTTTACTGTATATATATCAATTTAATCATGCATAAATAAAACTTAGTTTTATATGTTAAGAAAATACATTAATAATAATTTTTATTTTATAATTATTGATAATAGCTTTTATTTGTTGATTTTTATGTATTTATATTTTATTGTAGTATACCCATAGGTTTTCTGGTGGTTAAAGCCTGGGGAATATTTTTCTTAACTCTTCACAATGTTCATCTTACTAACTTAGATACCATTATCTGTATACAAATTCACTATAAAGTTGGAAAATGTAACTAATATTTATATGGAAATAGTGAATAGCTTCCAATCCTCCCCCCCTCCAAAAAAATTAAAACCAAATAAAAAAAGATATAAGTCAATGGACATATTCTTATTGCTTATTTGCTCAAAATTATGTAGATATTTTTCTACTTATTAAATAGTTTTCTTTTAACAATCTATACTAACAGTCAATGGAGAATATTTTTAAAGATTCAAGATATTTATAAAATTAAGCATAACAATACATAAAAAATTGGATCATAGGATATATTTTATGGGTCAGAAACTGATATTGACAGTTAACAAAAATATTTGTTAGGTCTAGAATATATATAATATTAATTAAAGGCCATGATGTACCTCCTTGAAAGTGAGACATGCCATAAGATTATCATACATCCCAAATATTTAGATGTCATTCATGTTTTCCTGGGACCCCTCACTGTTTCCCTTTCTCTAGCAGATTGATACAAGCATATAACAAAAATTTCTAATTATAGTAATAGGACAGTTCTGCAGATCAATATGTATTTATATAGTTTAAATAGTTATGCTTATGTAGAAAAATGTATTTTCATACAGAATATTTAAACTTTTATCCAGGTATAGCACACATAATGAAAAGTACTGAAATCATAACTGTACAGATCAATACATTTTTCAAATAGAATACATCAATGTAACCAGTACCTAGATAAAGAGCAAGAGAACAAAACACTAAATTATAATAACAATGGAGAATACTCCCCTTGAAACTTTATAGTCACAAACTTTCCCCCAAAGTAACTACCCTCCAGAGCTAATATAAAAGAACTGTTGATTGTTTCTGGCTTTTACATTTTTATTCATCTATACTTTGTATGTAGCTGTGGTTTTTCACTGTCTTTAGTGTATGAGGAGGGAAAGCAGTTTGCCACCTGACAATATTCCTTTAAAGATATTTATTATTTTAAACTCACTCTTTTCAAGAAACAAAAGACCCAAGAAAATGTTTTGATTTCCTTCTAGACTAAAATAATTCTATAATTCTGATAGAGAATTTGTCCTAAAAAGGAAGATATAATCTTAAATTCCTATAGTTTAATCTGAACTAGCATGTGATAGGAAGCAATTTAGCAAGTCCCTTTTGATTAAAGTCCTTTCTGTATCCTATGGTTTTGAGATAGCTCAACAAACAAGTGTTTACTAAACTTTAACTCTTTTCCTCTCCTTGTAAATTGCTTTACTTCCCTTTGAAGTTTTAAACCCCTTTAATCCTTAATGACATTTATACCTCATTTTGCTTTACTGTCTTTAGATATTTTTATGCTTATGTGAATTCCTAGATTGCATGTATTAGAACTTTATTTTCTTCTGGTAATCTGTCTCTTGTTAATTTGATGACTAATCCTGCCAGAAAACTAGACATGTGGGGAGATCATCTATACAAGAGGTACTCCCAGAAAAAGCCCCTGGACATTACAACAAATAGAATAACTATCAATCAACAAAGGATTCCCTAATGCAACACACAAATACAGCTAAGAGACCCTCTCAACAAAATACCTGCAAGTAGACAAAATGGGGCAAACTGAGGAGGGGGTAAGGAAGAGTGCAGAAACATAAGCCTCAGTTCCCTGCTTGTAACTCTGTGGCTGCAGAAGGGAGAAGGAAGAAGACCAGGGGTGAGCTTCTGGACCTAGTTCAGGCTTCAGAACTGAGAAAAGAAGCGTCATACACTGATGCAGTGAGACACTGCAACCAGACTTCACTTTGGCCCCAGGAGGTACAGACACATGTGCCCTGAGATGCAGCAACTCAAATTCACTTCATTGTGTGACAGATGGTTGGGGAACAATGTCTCCAGCTCGAGAAAGAGAAGGAAAGAAAAGGCTGCCAGCACACTTGTGTGCTCATAAACAGTTGGGTCTGAGGAATCAGCATATTAAATAGCTGATCCCAAAATTCAGGGCAGTAACCTTGAGAAAAGTGAATATATAAAAAAAGCATAAACCTGCACTACTCATACTTCCCTCAACAGTAGGCATAAAACAAAAGTACTGCTCACCTTTCCTCACCCACCCTTCAAGTTCTCTGTCCTCCTCCCTGCCCCCCAACCTCCTCTTGGTATTAGTGAGCTCTAGAAGAAGAAACCATAGCAGTGAATGTTGGTTGTATTAAGGAGCAGAATATCTCAAAAAGGAAAAAGAAAAAAGAGAAAGCCAAAATTAGGAAACAAATAAATAAATTCTAAAAGAAAGAACAGCAAAAGCTCCAGCAAATGAAATGGAGGCAAACAACCTATCAGAGACAGAGCTCAAACAATGGTTATAAGAATTCTCAAAAAACTTGGTGAAAATTTCAACAAAGAGATAGCAAGCACAAAGAAGAACATGGAAACCATAAAAAAGAACCAAGCAGAAATAAAGATTACAATGATTGAAATGAAGAATGCAATGAAGGAATCATCAGCCTGGATGAAGCAGAGGTGCATATCAGTGATTTGAATAAAAAGGTAGCAGAAGACATTCAATCAGAATAGAAAAAAGAAAAAAATAACCCAAAAAATAAATAAATGAACATAAAAATGAGGGTAGCTTGAGAGTTTTCTGAGACAACATCAAGCATAACAACAATGACATCAGAGGGGTCCCAGAAGAAGTAGAGAAACAGCGATGAGGAAGTACTCATTGAACAAAAATAATGACTGAAAAGTTTCATAACTTGTTGAAGTGAATAGACATTCAAGCACAGAAAGTACAGAGAGTTCCAAATAAGATGAACCCAAACAGGCCTACACAAAGGCACATCATAATTAAAATGGCAAAAATTAAAGACAAAGAGCGAATCTTAAAGGCAGTGAGAGAAAGGCAAGTGGTAATTTATAAGGGAGCCCATATGACTGTCAGCTGATTTCTCAACAGAAACTTTGCAGGCCGAAAAAAGATGGCAGAAAATATTCAATGTGATGAGAACCAAGATTAGTGTAAACTGCAAGACTATCATTCAAAATTGAAGAGTAGATAAAGAACTTCTCAGAGAAGAAAAAACAAAAAGAGTTCATCACCACCAAACCAGTACTACAAGGAGTATTAAGAGTGACTTCTATAAGGTGGGGAGAGCGGGAGTAAAAATTATGAATCAAATGGCAATAGCTACATATCTATCATTAGTTACTTTCAATTTAAGCACGTTAAAAGCTCCAATTAAAAGACATAGTATTATACTGGGTGAGGTGGAAAATATATTAAGACAGATGCAAGTTGACTTGGCTTATAGGTGAAATACAAAAAAGAAAATAAGCAAGCAGAAGAGGAACAGATTCAGAGATACATAAAATATTTGTATTGTTGCCAGATGGGAAGAGGAATGGGGGAGTGGAAGAAATAAGAGAAAGGAATTAGGAAGTTTAGTTAGTTGTTATAAAGTAATAGTTATGGGAATGTAAGATATAACATGAAGATATAGCCAATGTTATAATAATTATGTGTGATGTCAGATGGGTACTATATTTGTTGGGGTGATGGTAGGAGGGCTAGAAGCATGGGTAAAAAAGGGGAAGAAATTTAAAAGTACAAATTCACAGTCACAAAATAGTCACAGGGATCTAAAGTGTAGCATAGGTTGTACAGTTAATAACATTGTAATACTTATGAAATATTGTATGTGTGTATGGTGTCAGATAGGAATCAGATGCATTAGAATGAGAATTTTGTAAATTATATAAATGTCGTATCACTGTGTTGTATACTTGAAACCAGTATAACATTGTACGTCAAACGTAATTGAAAAAAATAAAAGACACATGGAGAGAAATTATTTTTTCAAACTCCAGAGTGTCATTCAACTGTGTGATTCTATCATAATTTATTTGTATCATTTACCACTGAGGGACATTTAGATAATCTCAAATTGGGGTTATTATGAATACTGAGTTTGTAAACATTGTGCTAGCTAGAGACAACATTTCTGGTTTATAGGGTTTGGATATAGCCAGTGTTTTAAAAATATCACCAACATATTTTTCCAATATAGTATATTATTTTACCCTACCTTTGGCAGTATACATTAGTGCTGTCTGCCCTACAATAGCTGAACTTAGCATTTGGGGCCATATGCTTTTATAATAGTAGAAATTTCACATTGAGTAATCAAATTTAGTCCTTATCCCAATTAAGATATTCTGTGTTTTGAAATATCTGCTTAAGTATGTTGTCTAATCTTCTATTAGATGATCTATTTTATTTCTAGCTGAACTTGTAGTAGTTATTTATATGTTTAGAATAGAATCTTTTATCAAATGTTTAGATTGCAAATATTAATACAGTATCTTCACATCTGTCACTTGTCTTTTCACTTTCTTAATGGTGTGCTTTCACAGTTCAATATTTTAATTTTAAAATCTTTGTGGATAGTGTTTATAGTACCTTATAGACTATCTGCCTGTTTCATGATTATGCATATACATTCTGTGCCCTTTTTTAAGCCTTATAAGTTTACCTTTACGTGAGATCTGCAATTCATTTAAAATTATTTTGTATTTATATTATGTGGTAGAAGTAAAGACTTATTATACATATGTGTGTGTGTGTGTATGTGTGTGTGTGTGTATATATATATATATATATATATATATATATATTTATTTATTTATTTTTTTTTTTTTTACATGAACATTTATGTGGGTTGTAACACTTACCACAGATTCAATCCATTTTACATTCCAAAGCATGGTAATAAATCCCATAACCACATTTTAGCTCAACATATATTTAACATCTGAAATGACCAATTCACCTTTGGAGATGCTTGAGAGGAAAGTTATAGAGATGGCATAAAAGTCCTAATGAGGTGAAAGTCATATTAAGGAGTAAGTTTAATACAATGTAGATTGATTCATGATGTAACAGAGTCATCACAGAAGTGCTAAAGAAGAACTGTAGTTATTTGTAGTTGATAAAAAGAGCCATTGGGATACCAGGATATCTCAGCATTTTGAGCACTTGCCTTTTGCAACCATGAGGTCTGGGACACAAATCCCAACCCCAGCCAGTGCAGGCCCTTGTGCTGAACTACAGATCAACTAGTAACTGCTAGGGCAGCAGTGAAGGTTCTTCCCTCCCATGTGGGAGCCCCCAGTTGCTCCATGTTGCCCTACATCTATCTGTGTGAAATGAAAGTACGTCAGAACTAATGGTGTACAACTATGGAGACTGCTCTGCCTCTTCTCTCTCTCTCTCTGTCTCTCTCTCTCTCTCTCTCTCTCTCTCTGTCTCTCTCTCTTTCTCTCATCACCTTCTCTCAAACAATAAAATAAAAATATTTTTAAAAAGCTTTTTAGGTAGTCATTGATGTATGACACTGAAGGAAAACATGAAATTAGTTGCCCATGGCATCTTGATTGAAGCGAATATCTAGCAGGAATTAGAAAAAACACCAGGAATGGAAAATTGGAAATCATTAACATCAGAGTATCAATATGATATCAGGTATTTTACACTGACTTTTATAAGCAGTTATTGATAATTTTTGGTAGTAAAATTAATGAGGATTAAGTTTTAGGGGTAACTGTTTCAAGAAAAAGTATTCTAGAAATAGATGGAAAAACAGAGTGACTTATCATTTATAAGAGGTTTGCCAATTGACAAGAAGAAGCCAATTGGCCAGGCCACTAAAGTATTTATAGACAATGAAGAAATAGGCAGATTTTCAGAAACATTTTAAGGTCTTGATAACTGACCGAACAATCAGTTGTGAGAACAGGAGTGGTAGAATTTCTGGCTTTAGCTTTCAATTTAATGTTATTAACAAGAGTCTGTAGGATTGAGGGAAGCACAGAATCACAGCAGTGTGTATAAAAGGACATTGATTATTTCAGTGTGACATTGTAAATATTCGTTTCACATTTGAAAGAGAGCCTACAGTTATAGTGACATTTACGATATTCAGAATTAATTCTAAAAATTAAAATGACAGCACACATATAAGAGCATATATTTAAATTTAAAGAAGAGTAACAGTTGACTCTATAGGAATCCCATGATTGTTGACTTTTTAGTTACCACATTTCACAGTGATTTGTTCTTGTTGTTTTGTGTTGTTTTTGTTTTTGTTTGTTTGCTTGCAGCAAGGTTTAAACAGAAACGTTTGTTTCTAAAAAGGTATAACGGTAGTTGTATGTACTTATAGAATAAGGGTAAATAAAAAGGACAGAGACCAGAAATATATGAGATGTAAAGATCAAAGATTTTCTGGTCAGAGAGCAGAGTCAGTAAACAATATACTTGCCTCCTCTTATGACCACATTAAAATTACAACTAAACTACAGAACAACTATCACTGAGAATCATGTGAAGTCTAGCTGAATGGAAGCCTATAACTAAAGTCATAAAAGGAGGCCATATTGAGACTCGTAGGAGGGGTGAAAATGTGGAACCAGCTGGTCCCATACCCATCTTTGGCAGTTAAAATCAGGAGCAATGTCTCAGCTGCAAAGGTCCTTCCCTGAAGAATGAGATATCACTGCCTCACACCAGGTTCCTCAGCCCAGGGTTCAGTGCTAAAAAGAGAAGTCCCCACAACCAGCAAAGTTTATGGTTGAGTAAGCTGGAGGGTGGCTGGAGTCTCAGGCATTCCTCTGGAAGGTCCAGCTAATAAACTTTCTTGCTGATAAACTCACTTGTTTTGGGCTCCATCATGAGATGGCAGCTAAAAAGGTATTAAGGACACATGGAGAGAAACTGAATTATCTGGCTCCTGGAGGAGGACTGGAGGGGCAGCTTTCTACTAGACAGAAATGCTGGTAGAATTCATTGTTTATTTGTTGAGCCCTGTTTGCAGACACAGGTGGCTATCATATCTAAGTCTCTATCACCCCACCTTGCTGATTCTCCAAGATACTGCCCCATCCAACCCTAGTCAGAGTACTTCTTGTCGCTTTTCCACGCAAATGACCTAGGCTGCAAACTTTCCTAAAATCTCTCAAAGGGGGGAAAAATCAAAAAAAGTAAAAAACAAAATCTGGCTTCAACTTGCTCCATACCTCTTGTTAAGCAGCCCTAAGGTGGCGCTAGCAGCAGTTGGCCTAAGTTAGCAGTTCAGCCTCTTTGGGCACCTCCAAGCCCAGTGCATGTGGAGATCATCTTCAAACTGCTTCCTGGCCTATTACAAATAGCCTCAGGCAGGGCAAATGCTGCAGTTAAACTTGACCTGTGATGAGGCATCTCCCAAGAAACCTCCAGGACAGCACACCTGATGGCCAGTGTTCAATGGAGATGGAGCATTACCTGGCTGCCTCAGTGGATGAGACATCCAAAAGGCAAACTGGGCAGGCACCAGAGCCCTGCTAGAGTAAATCCTGCTCTATAGGGTCAGACCCTGCACAACAGCTCCTCCACTATAGTCATAGCCTGTCCTCACAACCAATCAACCTGAGGGTTTATTTCTCTCATTGATGTATAAACAGCATTCAAGACTCAACTAAAACAGTAGGGCACATACAACCCACATAAGGGACACACCTGGATCACACATCTTAGATGACTGGAAGACTGTGCCACTAGGCTCCACATGACACCTACTATATAAGGCCTCTCTACTAAGACTAGGATACTTAGCAATTCTACCTGATATATAGAAATGAACACATAAAGACAACCAAAATTGGGAGACAAAGAAACAAGTCTCAAATAAAAGAACAAAGCTCTAGTAAAAGAACTAAACAAGGAGATAAGCAGTCTACCAGAGGCTGAGTTGAAGACACTGGTTATAAAAATGCTCAATGATCTCAGGGAGAACTTCAACAAAGAGACAGGAAACATAAATAAAATAAAATAAAATAAAATAAAATAAAATAAAATAACCAGTCAGAAATGATGACTGCAATTAGTGCAATAAAGAATATATTAGAGTTAATAAAGAGTAAATTAGGTAAAGCAGAGTTTTGACTTAGTGATTTGAAAGATAAGGTAGCAAAAAATACATATTATAACACATGGACAAGGTACTGTGAAATTGTACACCTGGAACCTATGTGATTTTTACTAAACCCTGTCACTCTAATCAGTTTAACAAAAAACAAAACAAAACAAACAATAACAAACAATCATAACAGCAAAAGGAAAAAAAAGGATCTCCTCCCAAATAATGATAGCTTAAGGAACCTCTGGCAGAATATTAAGCATATTAGCATGAATATTATAAGGCTACCAGAAAGAGAAGAGAGAGAAAGCAAGGAATTAAAAACTCATTTGAAAGAAACAATAATGGAAAAGTTCTCTAATCTGGAGAAAAAAAAGATTTACAATTCCAGGAAGCAAAGAGAGCCCCAAACAAGGTCACCTCAAAAAGGCCCACAGGAAGACACATCATAATTAAAATGCCAGAGCTTAAAAACCAAGAGAAAATCTTACAAGCAATAAAAGAAAAGCACTTAGTTACCTATAAGTGGGCAACTATTAGATCATCAGCTGACTTCTCAACAGAAACTTTGCAGGCCAGAAGGGATTGACATGAAATATTTTAAGTTATGAAAAACAATGACCTACAACCACATTACTGTATTCAGTAAATTTATCATTTAGATCAAAAGAGATAAAGAGCTTCCCAGACAAGAAAACACTAAAGGAGTTTACCACCAAACCAGTACAAATAAAAATAAAAAAATAATTTAAAGAGACTTTTTTAAGAAAAAAAAAAGAGATCAAAATACAGACAATAAAATGGCAAAAACTACATATTTGTCAACAATTACTTTAAATGTAAATTGATTAAATGATCCAATCAAAATATAGAGTGGCTGAAGGATTAAGAAAACTCTTACATATACTGCCTACAAGATACTCACTTCAGATCAGAAGACACACAGAGACTAAAAATAAAAAGATGGAAAGTGATATTTCATGAAAATAAATAAAGAAAGGAAGGAAGAAAGGAAGGAAGGAAGGAAGGAAGGAAGGAAGAAAATGCTGGGGTAGACATACCTATACCTATACGTAAAAAAAAAAAATAGTTTAAAACCAATGCTCTAACAAGAGAAAAAGAAGAAGCCAATAATCCCACTTCTCTATATTCATCCAAAAAACCCAAAACACTATTTCAAGTGAAGCCAGGACAGCTCAGTGGGTTGAGTGCTTGCCTTGCAACCATGGAGTCTAAGGGTTGAATCCCAGCTCCAGCCCATGCAAACCTATATGCGGAGCACTAGTGTAAGGTTTTTGTCTCCCATGAGGTAGGCCCCGATTTCGTTTCCATTCTTTATGGCCCCACATCTACCTGTGTGGATTGAAACTATGGCACACTAATAATGTACAGGTATGGAGACTGCTCCGGGTTCTCCCATTTCTCTCTCTCTCTCTATCTCTCTTTCACATTCTCTCAAGCAATAAAATAAGTATAAAAAAACCACTACTTCGATGAAACATGTTCATTCATATGTTTATTGCAGCATTATTTACAATAACCCAGATATAAATGTAACCTGGGTGTCCCTCAGTGGATAAATGGAAAAAGAAGAGGTAATACCTATCTATATACAACAGAATATTCCTTGACCATAAAAAAAGAATGAAATATGCCCAAGTGCAACAACATGGATGGACCTAGAGGGTATTATGCTAAGTGGAGTAAGTCAGACAGAGAAAACAAGTGCCATGTTATTTCACTATAATTTATTTACTAAAAATGTATATTTAGTCTTACATGTTTAAACTTTAGTCACCTTCAAAGTACTCTTTGACACAGTATACCTATTAAAACACATTTTCCATTACTCAAACACATTCCATTATTGAAACATGTTTTCCATTTTTGAACTCATTAATTTTGACAGTGTTTAGTGCTTCTGCTGTTTGTTGTTGTTGTTGTTCTTTTTTCATTTCATTCACATAGCAAAACATTTCACTTTGAGGACTTTTTCATCTGGGGAACCAAAAAAATCACATGGGGCACGATCGAGCAAATGGGGCAGTGGCAATTGATATTCATGGCTTTTTGGGTTAGAAACTGATGAACACTGTGAGCATGTGCCTTGTCATACCACACATTGATCTTATAAACCATCCACCAAGAAATAAGTAAACATGTAAGTCTCCAAAAACATTTTACTGAAGCCAAATGCAGCCTCTCCCAACAACGACAGCTGGTACACTGATGCAGATGAGTTCCTAGAACACTCATGTAGTAAGGGAAGCCTGTACTACAAGGGACCCTCCCTTCAGAAGGTAATTCTAGTTTGGGGGTGGGGTGGGGTTCCCCGGGTGGGGTGGAGTTCCCTGGGTGGGGTGGAGTTCCCCGGGTGGGGTGGAATTCCCCTTGTACTTGAGTTCTAAAGAACAAAAGAAAGAAAAGAAAAAAAAAGAAAAAGAAACTCATAGAAATGTAGATCACTTGATGATTGCCAGATGGGAGTGCAGTTGGATGTAAAAGGGGAAGAAACTAAGAAGTTTAAATTGGTAGTTTAAAAATAGTCATGGGGATATAAAGTATAGCATAAGGAATATAGTTAATAATATTGTAATAACTATATTTTCTGTCAGGCAGGTACTAGGATTATTGGGATAATAATTTCATAAATTATTACATAAATGTCTAATCACTATGTTGTACAGCTGAAATATAATATTGTATGTCACCTGTACTTAAAAACTTTTAAAAATTATTTTTAAAAAGTGTTTCTTCTCTCAAAAAAAAAAAAAGAAATTTAAGGATCAAAGTCATCAGTGCAGAGATGAGAGGAGAGAGCTGTGATATCACAAATAGAATTCTTAGACCAGCTAGCTCAGTTATTTTTCTAAATATTCAATTACTATCCATACAAAAATAAAACTTGTGGCTAGGTGTCAACACATTGCGCTGAAAACCACTATCATTTCTGTCTAATGGGAATTCCTCATTTTGATTCATGCAGTGATGGAGCAGATGCTACTGCTATCTGCACCTTAATGTATAAAATCATTTCTCTAATTTAATTATTACTTTTTCATTTCCATTGCAGAATGACACTCAATGGAACCACATTGTTTTCTGCAAGTTGATAAAATGCAAAATTAATTTAAAAAATTAGCATTTCATTCAGTAACATTTTTTTAAGATTTATTTTATTGTTTTGGCAGAGAGAGAGAGAAGGGGGAAGGAAGGCTCAGAGCAGTCTCCATAGTTGTATATCATTAGTTTTCAACAATTTCATTCCACACAGGTGGACACAGGGCCATGCAGGGCAGAAACAAGGCAAGGCCTCACGTATCAGAAGTTTCCTTGATGGGAACTGAACTAGGGGCCTCCCACAACGGGAAGCACAATCCAGTTCAGCATATGGGTCCACGTATATCAGACCTGAGACTTGATCCTCAGATCCTGGGACTGCAAGGCAAGTGCTCATGCCTCTGACGCATCCTGGCATCCCTTATTCAGTAACTCTTAAAAGAGATGATACTAAAATGTTCTGGATAATTATTGATTCTGTTAATTGCTAATTATTTATCCTACTTATCACTGTTGGTTTTTTGTTTTTGTTGGTGTGTGTTTTTTTTGCTTTAAAACAAAGTTTTATTGTGTGTATCAGTATTATATGAGTAAATACTATGAAGTGAAAGGTGAATAAACTTAGGGCTTTCTTAACAAATTTGAGGTAAGATTTTGAAGAGGTTTAAAAGGGAAAGTAAAGTAACCGTTAGTGCTTAAGGTTATGGGGAGCAGTATTTGTCTCAGTTTGGGTGTCAGAGTCCAGGCAGGTTGAGGAAAATGTTTGCATGAAGGGGTTGGAGCATAGCTTGGCATGAAATGTGAAAGCATAAATCGAGTGTGCAAAAGTCCACAAAAGGCAGCCCACTGGTCAGTATTAGAACCTGTACACTATGGAAGGACATTCACATAAGACAGCTGCCTAGAATGTGCAGTAAGACCCTGAGTGGGATGAGAAGAGTGTCCAAGATTGGATTGGGGGCAGAAGGCTGGCACAGAATGTAGGAGCTTGAGAGGGTCAATGATGATGAGGGTAAAAGAAGAAAGTAGATCGTGCAGGACATTGGAGCTTACTTATGTAAAGTAGAGCATTGCATGAGAAAACAGCTGGCTTGGCTTGTTAGAGACAGAGAGCATCTATCTGAGTAATGAGGTGGCCCCAGAGGAGGATGTCATAACCCAAGTGAGGTGGGAGGGATGTCTACATAGTAGAGAGTTGGCTTCATAGGCGATCATGGAGTCCAAGAGGACTGAGCAGGCTTTCACATAGAGGGCAGTAAATTGTGGGTGTCAGCACCCATTAAAGAATTTAAAGAACATCAAAGCATGATATCAGAATCTTCACCAGGAGACAAGTTGGCTTGGAGTGTTGGAAGTAGCCCAAGATATGGTAAGAACGGAAATAGGCTAAGAGGGGTGTCAATTTAATGTCTCAGATACTAAAATGTGTAATAACGGCATTCACACAGTGGGGCAGCCCTATACAAAGGCTCAGAACTCAGGTTAGGTGAGCAGAACCCATTAAAATGGAGACAGAATACAAGTGCTATGAGAAGACTTGTAAAGGACAATGATCTGAAAGAGGAGTAGATACACTATAGGGAGAAAAGGAACGAGCAGAAATGAAATTAAGTGACCCGAGACGATATCTTTAGTAATGAAAAAATTGAAGCAATGAAAATTCTAAGATAAAATGAGAAGTAGCTTCCTGCCAAAAATGTATCACCTAAATCTAAACATGGGAAAATATCAGACAAACTCAAATTGGGGGCCATTTTACAAAATAAAAAAAGCCTGTAGTCTTCAAAAAGTGTAAAGGCCATCTAAATCAGGGAAAGTAAAGACCTGTTCCAGATTGATGAAATTTAATTGTAACTAAATACAATACATGAGTCTGAACTGGATTTTTGATGAAGGACATTGTTGGGACAATTGGGGAGAATTAAATAAGGTCTTGGGATTAGGTGATATCAATGTGCCAATGATTATTTCCTGATTTCAATGGTTGAAAGGAAGTATGTAGGATAATATACTTAGTTTAGGAAATACACATTGAAGAAACCGGGGATGATGCAACATTATGTCAACAAATTCTGTTAAATGATTAAAAAAAAGTTTTCTTTAAATTGATTACAACTTTGTGGTAATTTTGAGGTTGTTTCACAACAAAAGAAATGAAAAGCAAGTGAGATACGAAAAGAAAGAAAGAATAAAAATAAAATATTTTTCTAAACTTAAATATATTTTAAGAATGTATACTTAATGTAAATACCTGTCAAATGTGGTTTCATTCTTCTAGCCAGAACAGTAAGTTAAAATGATTATTTTAAGTATACCCTAAGGTTTTTCCAATTCTTCTCAATTTATCTTTATGTTTTATTAAATTGCTATAACATTCAGTGAGCTAATAATATCTTCCTAAATATTTCAAAAAATTTCTAAACAAAGCTAATTTGATGTATTGAGATATAGTTTGTTCAGACTCTTGAGACACATAAAAATGGTATTAAGAGCTTTTTACATAATTCTTATATTTCTAGGTAAGTGATTAATACCTAAAGTATATGATTTTAGTGTGTGATTGTCTCTATTCTTTATGTATTCATAGAGTCCCTAGATTTAAGAATAAGAATTGTGTTAAACATTTTGCTTTCTCTTCTTTAAAATATTTTGATTTCTATATAAGAAATAGGAAAAACAATACCACATAGTAGAGAAAATACAATAGAATTATAAATGCAGATGGACAAAGTTTAAATCCAAATTTTGTTTAATTCTGTTTTTAGACAAATATTTTATTGTCTATTTCCTTTCACTTCTTCAATCAAAAAATGGAAACAAACACATCAAACTGGCAGGATTTTAATGATAATTATGGAGATCTATATATATGGACCTATAACACGGATAAAGATCTATATAATATATATGTATATGATATATGTATTTTATCTACATATCTATATCTAAACCTATATCTATCTATCTATCTATCATCTATCTATTTATTAAAAGAAAACCTATGATACGGCATACCAGAGAATGGATGGATAATTCAATATACATCTCTATACTGATAGATACAGATAAATAAATAGACAGATTGATGATAGATAGAGAGATAGATAGATACATGATATGATAAATAAGTATACATATATATCCACCCATCCATCTATTCATCCTCTGGCACATAACCTGACAAGCTTCCATATACCGTATCTATAGATTTCATAGGTCCTATATTCGATTGTTGCTATTTTTACAGTCTTGAATTCCTTAAAATACTGAATGAAACTACATGCAGGGTGGCATTCAATTCTGAGATATTATCAAAATATAACAATTAAAACATCTTCCTGAAGTCTGAGTACAGGAACTCTGTGAATGAGAAGGTACAACAGAAATGACTAATGATCTCGTAAAGCTGCCCATTATGCTTTTTTCTGGTGATAAAAGGAATGCATCGATCGTCTTGTCTGAAATTGATATTTGAAATGACATTCACAACTTCTATTGTGCTAGCCAGGTAGACAAAATTTAAGACTATTTCTAATTTGTGTCCAAATGAATGGTCAGATTTATAGATTCTATGAATAGTAACACTGACTTTTATTTGAATGTATGCTTATCTCTCAACATAAATGCCTCATTTTAAGGAGAATGTGTTTTGCTAATAGGTAGCCTATTTGTCAACATTTTGAAAATTAAGTCATAATTTAAATTCCAACAGGCAATTTGTTTTTGAAAAGAAATTGTTTAGTCAATAATAATGTCATGCAATATCTAATGCATAACATAAATCCACATGTTTATATATTGTGTGTACATAAAATGATGCAAGGCAGATCTCTTATATTCCATTGTAAACATTTATTTTGGGGAGATTAGGTAAAATTAGATACAAAATAGAATATTATTCTGTTTAGTATTAATGCATAATACAGTTATGAATTTGAAAATAATCATCCATTCTTATGTTTATTTATTTTTTATTCATGTATAGTTCTTAGAGACTTAGGGTAAAATGATGAAAAATGTTCCTGACCTCAAAAAAGTTTGTAACACTCTGGAGACCATCCATTAAACAGACATATAGAACTAATATAGGTGCCGTGAGAGAGAGATAAGACATGCATAAGTTACAAGAAGAGTCTATCAGAGATGTCATCACTGACAAGAAGAATAGAGAGAGGCTTAGGGAGACATGGCAGGAAAGCTTTTCCTTGAAGAAATGATATGAATCATGTAAAAAAGGAAAGTGTGTGTAGAGTGATACTGAGAGGGAGAATTGATTAGTGTGATATATCCATGAGCAAAAGCATAAAATTAAGAAAACATCTCATGTTCAGGCAATAATAAGTTCAATTTAGCTGGATTGCTGAAAGGCAAGGGGGTGTGAGAGATAGTCATTACATGACTTTTACAGCACGATAATAATGATGGCCATATAAATTTTTATCCAAAAAAAGATACATTTTAAGAGAAAACAGGGCACATTGAATGATAATGCTGGCATAATAAGCTTAAATCAAGAAAGTTTTCTAGCAAACTAGATAAATGGTCCCACACTTATTAAAAAGTTTAAGCTTTATTCTAATGTAAAATCTTCTAAAATTTTAATTTGGAACAAGATTTTTAAAGAGTTTCTTGTTTACTTTTGAGCAACAATTATGCTGGATAATATATGCATAGATGCTACACATTTTACAAAGCTGAAATAAACTGGGACACATTTGGGGCAATTTTATATAATCAAATACTTCTGTAGCCAAAAGGCTGATTGGACTTGTGCTTTCAATTTGAAGCAAGTGAGAAACATGGGAAAGTTATATTGCCTTTCTGGCCACCAGGGCACCATCGGGGAAATTACTCCCCTGAAAGAGTAAATGCAGCTTCAAATTTACTTAAAAAGAATGTTTTGGTAGATAGACACTGAGAAAACCTGGCTTATAATCTCTGTATCTGAATAACCCTGACAGACTAGAAATTGAAATCCTTTGAGTAAAATTGTAGAGCTCCTTTGGTATATACTAGAGATATCCTATCATCCTTCATATTTTATTCTGTTTTGCCTAGTTAGCACTGAAAGTTCAAAAAGGGCCAACCACAAAGTCAGTTCCTCCTGTGTTTCTGCCAAGATTACCTGCAAATGGCCTAAGCATTTCATTTATAAAGAAAAGAGAAAATCTGACAGTTCTTCACTGGTAGCTTCACAGTATTCCCATACGCCCTTCTTAATACACACTGCTAAATCTTGATTTTTTAACTTTAAGCAATTAAACAGATCATGGATCTTTTAGTGGCATTATATGAGAAGTGAGAGAATTTGGCATTGCTATTCTATAGGCACGTTTGTTCTGATATTCAGATACAGTTGGTAAGTTCGCTTGCTTGCTAGCTAGATACTCTCTCCTAAAGAAGGTTGACAAATGTATTGACTGTGTGATCAGTAGCAAAGTTATACACATGCCATGTTCTATTTCTCATATCAAGAATTGTCAGCATGCAAACTTTCCAAAGGCTCTATGAGAAGAGCAACAGCTGGTGACCCAGAGATCTGTTTCCTTAAATACAAGTGTAAAGCAATTTGAAGAAGCTTTTTCAGATGTATATTTAGAAAGAACCATGCCACAGATAGCTGCCATTAGAGACTGCTGCAGAGACCCTGTTGTGTAAGAGAACTTCTGGTAAGAGATTCTGAGATATGTGACCCCCAGAGGTGATGCTTCTGACAGCTGCGAAGAAGTGTCATGGGTCACAGAGCTAGTGAGAGGCATCAGCAGTAGTCATAGAGGACAACTGACATACCATATTTGGTGGAAGTGTATAAAGGATTTGATGAAAATAGCTATCCCTGAAAGAAGAAACTTAGTCAACTGCTTAAGTGACAATTTTGATTAAATACTTCAAAGAATCTGATGGGGTATGAGTCAAAATGCTTATTTTGGAACATAAACAGAATAAAGTCATTTGATTTCTTATAACACATGAGACCCAGACTAAGATGGTATGTTACACAGAAACATTACTTTTTAAAAATCATTGCCAATTTTAGGAAAATTCTTCTGTCTTGGCCTTGTTTAATCTAATTATGTCTGTGAAATCATTGCTATACAAATAGTCATATATATCAACATGATTTACACATGAAGGAAATTAATCGTTATTTAAATAGTGTAATTCATTTCTAATTTTCAAGTAAATATCTTTGATAACGTCAAATATATAAACCATTACATTTTATTTTAAATTATAGCAATAATAATTCAGTCATTTTAATATTCTAAAATGCTTTTTTTGTCTTATAACTTTTATGCTCACTGTTTCTAGTGTTTACAGTATTCTTTTTCTCTACTTTGTACCAGGATAATTTCTAATTATCCTTCATCTACCTACTTAAAAAATACATCTTCACTGAAAATATCTCTCACCATACTTATCACTCAACATTCTTTTGTTTTCTCACAAAGTATATATCAAAAATACATAATTGTATACTTATTGTACTTACATAGTAGATTCTTCATTAACCAGAACTCAAAAACAGTTGCTTGAGTTTCGGTTAAAGGAGAGTCTACTTACATTTGTCTGGAGTCTACCAATCTCCATGGGTGTTGGAAAACTGAAAGTCTACTATAATAGTTCACATTAGATGTTTGGCTGTATAAGAGCCAGCTCTGTGTTGTTTCTATTTGGAGAGTTTACTTAGTGCCTAGCAGAGTGTTTTTTTCAACTTGGTCCTTTCTAAACATTTGATGTATGAATAAAATCTGTTTACAGAGAGGCAATAATAATTAAAATTATCTCCTGAGTTTTAGAAAAAATATAGTTGAATGGTAATAATATAATGCTTCTTGGTCAATTTGAACTTAGACTAAAGGACTATGGAAAGGTAAAGTGTGCAATAGAAAAATCCTGAATTACCCAGTTCTTAAGTCTACCCGCAGGTTGAGCTACAAGAGACTTATCCCTAACTAAAAAAGTCAATTTTAACATGGATGGACCGCCTTATGAAGATTACCCTTTAAGACTATTTTCCTCAAGCATGTATAAGCTCTTTAGGTGACATCAAACCCTTACTAAAATCACCTTATTTTAGCTAAGGAGGATACAAGGTTTTATCCTCTATCTTCAACACTCTTCTCCAAAGCCCTGAAATAAATACCACTTGCTTAAGAAAGTATATGTAATTTAAAATGAATAGTTTCTGTTAGTTTATTAAAATATTTGATGAAGGGCTCTCTTGGGAGAAGGTGAAACAGTATGTCATGGGGATCTCCTACATTGAAAGACAAGAAACTCTGACGCTATTTCTTTGCATAGGTTTTTACGTCCTCTTATCTTTATTTTCTCAGATCTTTGAGACTGAAGCACTGAGTTGAACTTGAGAACATTTAACAGCTCAGTTATATCTTAGAAAATATTATTACAGTGAAACCACTATAAAGCTATACATATAAATATATTAAAAATGGGATGTAACATACATATTGGACACCTGTCTGTACCTGAAATCTGATCACAAAATGTAATGGAGATTTAGAAGAAGAAAAATTATGATGTTTTTTCTTGCTTTATATTATTTTTATTCTGAGCTAGTAAGATTAAGTAATATTATGAGATTCATAACAGTGGAAAAACATGTGGAAACTAACCTCAGTTTGGTTCTCCTTACCTAATATAGAAGTTCATCAATTCCATCAAAAATAACAAAGAATACACACTAAAAACAAACAAAAAACCATGCCAAAAAATATAAATAGGGGAAGCCAGGATGGCTCAGTGGGTTAAGCGCTCACTTTGCAGTGCCGGGGACTGAGGATAGAATCCCGGCCCATGCGGAACCATATGCTGAACTGAGAGCTCCCCCAGTTCAGTTCTCTCTCTGTCTCTGTCTCTGTATCTCTCTCTCTCTCTGTCAAAAATAAAATAAATTAAAAAAAATATATATATATATAAATCCTCAACCCTTTCTAAGTCTTTGTTTTACATATCTCTAATTACAGTTGTAAAATAAAATAGAGAGCTAATTCTAAATGTATTTGCATTTATTCATAAATATATGTGTCCACATAAATGAAGTTATTGAAGAGATTCAGAACAAATCTGAAAATCACTGAGGCATAACAAGTAAATATAATTAATATTCAAAATGACCGAATACACAACCGATCTATACAAAGCCACATGATAATATACAATTATAAATAGAAATGTCTGGATTTTGCCATGTCTATCTGAATTTGAGATAGACATTTAACATAACAATAATTCAGAATATCACCTGTGTATATAACTGGTTACAAAATTAATATGAGACATCAATGTAATATAAATGTTACAAATAAAATATACAATTAAGTTGCACTAATAAAATGCTTATGTTGAGATTAAGAGAAATATATTTCCCATTATATTTAGTATCAATCAACATGCATCTAGAATACCATGCTTAATTTGAAATTCCACATTAAAAAAATTATGTTGTCTCAAAACAATTATGCTGTATTAAAATGACAGCAACAGAGAGTGTAGAAGGCTAATATGTTTGAAAGAATGACAAATTATTAGCTTTAAGAAACATAAGATTAAAAAAATTGGTTTTACATATTTTTAAGGGGCTGACATTAAGAAGTCTATAATAACGTATTATTTGTTATTCTCAAAATCATTACTGATATATGAAAATAACTGGGAAGGATATTTTGACATTAAAAACCTGTAATAGATTTTTTAACTTTTATATATAAAATTTTTTTTTTTGTTGTTAAATTTAATGGGGTGACATTGGTTGGTAACAATTAGATAGTTTCCAGATATACAAGTCCACATCACATCACCCATGCATTGCATTATGTGCCCACTCTCCAGAATTAGCTCCCCTTCCATCACCATACATCCGGTGCCCACTCCCACCTCCTTCCACAACTCTCCTTCTCCCCTCCTCCCCCTTCTCCAGGTAACCACCAAACCATTGAGTGTGTCCATAATGCTGGTGCCCTTAACTTCTAAAACAGATCTGTGTCTTAACACATCATTATATTATCTTCAGTACTTGGCATGGCACCCCTCACATACAAGTTCTTCAAAAATTAATGTTGAATCAATGAACAAATTAACAGACAAGACTTATATTATCAACAGTGTAAGAAAGTGTGCTTTCTACTATTGAGAGTATTGAGATTTCCAGTACTACTTACAGTAGTATAGGTTAGCATCAGAAAGTACACAAGTGTGTTCTTTTTTATGTCCCAGGAGCTTAGCAAGTTCTGAAGTTCAAGTAGACCCTTAATAAATATTTATTACATTGGAATTTTCTTTTTCTGTTTTTCTATCTCTGATTAGCCAGTATGGGATAAAAGTATATTAGAAACAAAGGAAATTTTCATAAAACTGGCGTCAGAATTTAATAGCATACTGAAAGCTTGGTAAGGCAAAAGTTGATAAAGTGTCAGGCCAAATAATGACACACTTATAGAAGAGTACCTTAATCAAAGAAAGAGAAGTTCAGGGTAGCCTGAGTGCAAGAAGAAAGAAAAGTCAAAATATGAGAATGTTGAGGATGAGGAGAAAAAATTTAAATTGGTAAAAGAAAATATTTAATATTATATTTTTCTCAGAAAGCTATGACACCATCTCACATATTATCTAAATCTTCAGGAGATGAAATTACTTCATAGGTGTGAAACTAATAACACTAAAAGTATTTAAAGAAAGCTTATAGTATGACTGATAGTAAAAAACACTAGATTTAACTATTCTACTGTGCAACTGAAAGTCACAAAAATGCATAATTATCATTTAAGTCATTGGCCTCAAAAGTTCTTAGACCATTGTGTGAGTGTGCATTTGTGCCAATCTCTATTATCATGGCAATAGCAAAATACTTTACTTAATAGTAAAACAACTAAATTTTCTTTATCACTCAAAATCAGCATTTGCTTCATTTTACTGGAAATCACAAAAGAAAGAAAAATTGACTAAATGTCTCGATGTTTTACATTGTTAACAACTCTACAAGCAAATTGTTTGGCAAAAAGAGCATGAGTTTGAGGTGTGAAATTAAATGTGAACTCCTTCTGTTCAATATTTATTGAATCAATTGCTGATTTCCTAGATCCTGACAAGGTAGAATTTAGTTTCATTAAAAAAAAATTAGCCTACAGATTTATATTTGCTTAAACATCATAATTTCACATTTCCTTATAGTTTGAGGAATTACTTCTATTTACTTTTAGCCACTGGACATTTTGTCTGAAAATGGTCTAGTATAGAATTGCAACCCTAAAAGTATACGTAGTTCTTTCACAACCATGAATTTGAAATTCATTTTAAATAAGTAAAATATACATTGATAAAATGTTTTTGAAAGTACTTAGGTTTTATTTTTATTGTTTTTTTTTTTGACAGAGAGAGAGAGATACAGAGACAGAGACAGAGAATGGGGAGGGCCCAGAACAGTCTCCATAGTTGCACATCATTGATTTTTCCATGATGAACTGGGGAACTCCCCAAGTTCAGTTCCCTCTCTCTCTCTCTCTCTCTCTCTCTCTCTCTGTCAAAAATAAATAAATAAATGAATAAATAAAATAAATAAATAAACCTTAAAAAAAAAAAAAAAAAGATTATCATTGATTTTTCCACATAGTTTCATTCCACAGGTGAACACGGGGCTGCACCAGGCAGAAACTGGGCCGGGGTTTCACCCTAGTGAGAATTGAACTGGGGGCACTCCCCAGTTCAGCATATGGGTCCACATGGGCCAGGGCCGGGATTCAATCTGCGGTCCTTGGGGCTGCAAAGTGAACACTTAACCTACTGAGCCATCCCAGCTTCCCCTGAAAGTATTTAGGTTTTAGAACTTTAAAAAAACAAAACAAAACAGAACAAAAAAAAAATGGGTTGGGACCTCAAGGATTTAGTTGAATCTAAAAGAGATTTGAATTTTAGAAATAACAGTATTTATGGAAGCCATACCCCTTCAGTATCTGTGACATAATTGTATTGCAGAAAGCATTTTACTTAGAATTTAATTATAAAGATAAAACCTTTTAATAAGATTTTTTTTCCTAGCTACTTTCAGTGGCTAAACTATGAAATTCACAAAGCAAAAACAATAAGAAAGTGAGAAAAAGCCTAGTACACATATTTATAAAAGAACCATTCCTCTACCCTTGAGCTACTATTCTGAAACAAATTTGTCTGAGAAGATCCCAAGCATACAATTTTCCCCAGTCACAAATACAATTTATGATGCATGATTGTGAGACAATGAAAATTTTGTCATTGGCAAAATTTAACATCGATTACATGGCTATAAGGCAGTGATGATAATTTTTGTAAGGGATATGTGCTTTTGGTTATTTGAAAGTGATATCAGGGGAAGACGGGATGGCTCAGTGGGTTAAGTGCTCACTTTGCAGTGCTGGGGACTGGGGATCAAATCCCGACCTCAGCCTGTGTGGAACCATATGCTGAACTGGGAGCTCCCCCAGTTCAGTTCTCTCTCAGTCTCTGTCTCTGTATCTCTCTCTCTCTCATAAATAAATAAATAAATTAAAAAAAAAAAAACCTAAAAAAAAGAAGGTGCTATCATATCAAGCAAGTAATAAATATGAATCCCACTCCCAGAATTAACAACTGAATTACATTCTATAAATCAAACACAAATAAAAACTCTAGTCCTCTATACTTGAGGATTCAAGTTTACCTCAATAGTCTTTTCAGAATAATTAAATGTAAGCATACGCATGTTGATTCCCACAAACATAAGGCTTTTAAGTGTTAACCTTGAGAAAAATATCCTTGCCAAAAAACAAACAAACAAAAACACCTTATCATGATTGATTGGATTCAAATTTCTCACCAGAGTCTAGCAGGCTCTCAGGCCAGCTGCATTTTAGGAAAAAGCCACAGACAGGGCTGCCAAGCCTTCTTAATTGTGTTTCTGTTGACTGGGTTCACATTTGGAAGAGTGCTGTTAGGATTGTATGTCAACCAGTAGTGCTGGTCTTCCTCATCCAACTAGAACTGTGCAGCTATATCCTTATTTGCATATCTATTGACCAATTAGAGCTCCATTTTAACCCAGCAGAACAATGCTTGCGGGGCAAGTTGGGAGATTCAAATGCATTACATTTTTGTACACTTTATTTCTGTTTTTATTGCAGTGCTATATATAATAAAATGATTATACAGCTCACCATAATGTAGTCAAACCTCTCTGCTAAAGTTAATCTGTGTTTGCAGCCCCACCCCAGTGCTAGCATCACCGTCTCAGTTCCACCTCAGATCAGTAGGCATTAGGTTCTCACAGGGAGTGTACAAACTAGATTCCTCCCATGCACAGTTCCCAATAGGTTTTGTGTTCCTATCAGAATATAATGCCACCACTAATCTAACAGAAGGCATTGCTGAGGTGTTGATGTGAGCAATAGGGATTGGCTGTAAATACAGATGAAGCTTCACTCACTCACTGGCCTCTCACCTCCTGTTATACAGCCCAGTTCTTAACAGGCCACAGGTAGTGGTCCATGGCCTGGGGGTTGGGAACCCCTGAACTACAACATGGAACAAGACAGTTTTGCTTTACTGGTGAAGTATAAAGGACAAAACTAATCAAAATAAGAAAAGATAAACTAGCCTCATCGAACTATTATAATTATAGGCATTGCCTTCAGCAGATATTTTCCATTTACAAAGGATTCAATATAGCTATAAATATCAAATGACCTATGCTATTTAACATGAAAGGTTTTTATTCTTTCATAAATGTATTTATCACATTTTCTTCAAAGTTAATTTTTTTATTGATTTTTAAATAGGAAAAAATAACCCTAATACTTGGCAGTACTTGCTGTGATAGATAATTTTTTTTCTGCATATCAACTGGGTATTATATTGTCATATAGAATATTTGGTGGACTTAGATAATCTCTAAGAATTTTTCCACTGTAATTTTTATAAATTTATTTTTATGTGGGATATTAAGACATTCTTTTATATATGAATGGACAGCATTGATACATTGCTTTTAACTTGTAAATGATTAGATAGATTAAGGAAATATATCAACTACCTTTCTCAGTGCCTTGTTGTACTTATCAGACCAAATATAAGTGATTCAGAGAATTATGCCACTGTCACTTCCTTCACAGAGCTAATGCTTTAACAAGAAAGACATGATTAATGTGCTAGGATTTTTATTTCTAAAGGACACCAGCCTAACTCCACCTTTCTTTTTACTCCCATTAAAAAAATAAAACTCCTATGTGACTCATAGAAAAAGAAAAGGCATTGCGCATAAAAAAATTTTTATGCAAAAATTAATTTCACTCTTTTTGACTGAGGCAAAGAGACACAGAGACAGAGAGACAGAGACAGAGATGCAAAGAGAAGGAGGAGGACCCAGAGCAGTCTCCATAGTTATACATCGTCAGTTTTTCAACATGGTTTCATTCCACACAGATGGGCAAGGGCAGCACAGGGTGGAAACTGGGCTGGGGGCCTCCTGCATAGGAGGCATGCCCCCTCAATCTAGGGGCTGATCCAGGGGGACAGAACTAAACTGGGAGCCTTTCAAATGGGAAGCACACCCCAGTTCTGCATGTGGGTCCACATGGGCCAGGGCCAGGATTCAATCCTCAGTCCCTGGGCTGCAAAGCAAGTGCTTATCCCACTGAGCCATCCTGGCTTCCCATAAAATGTTTTAGTTGTCAAACACTGACTATTCATCTTCAATATATTAATATATTCACAAGTCACTCTCACTGATCCTCACCTCAGTGAAAGAGATAGATGTCTTATTTCCTAGCCTCTCATTGATCCCTGATGTCTTTAATCTAAATAGCTGTAGCCTCCTTGACTCTCGTAAGTGACAGCTGAAGGATAAGCCAAGACACAGTTGTAAAGGTCACAGCCTAGTAACACAGGCCTACTGAAAACTGAGATGTAAACATAAGAATTCTTTTAATATACTTTAGAATTATAGTACACTTTCCCTTCCCCAAATTTTACCACTATACTAACAGGGATCTAATATAATAATAATGGATAATTTACTCCAATAATGAAGCAAGTTTATGTAAGTGCAAATTCAACAGAAGAGACAAAAATAAAATCACTAGAAGTACTTGAAGCCTCCGGCACCTACAACTACAGCTAATATTAGACACAGCTAAATCAAACCTAGCTAGATTAACATAAAAACTCACATCAAAGACCTATTTACTTATGTTCCTACAACTCAGTAATGGTCAGCTTCAATAAATTATGAAGCTGGGGAAGCCAGGATGGCTCAGTGGGTTAGGCGCTCACTTTGCAGCGCCGGGGACCGAGGATCGAATCCCGGCCCCGGCCCGTGCGGAACCATGTGCTGAACTGGGAGCTCCCCTAGTTCAGTTCTCTCTCAATCTCTATCTCTCTCTCTCTCTCTCTCTCTCTCTCTCTCTGTCAAAAATAAATAAATAATTAAAAAAAAATAAACTTTAAAAAAAAATAAAATAAATAAATAAATTATGAAGCATAATAAAAGGCAAAAAATAAAAATAGTCTGAAGAGAAAAATCAGCAAAAACAAAATCAGATGCAGCACAAGTGTTAGAAATATTTAGTAGGAAAGATAATATAACTATGATTAATATTTCAAGGGCTTCAATGAAAAAAAAATAAACAACATGCAAAAATAGATGAATAATGTAAAAAGAGAGATGGAAACCCCCAAAAAGGATCAAAAGAAATGTTAGAAGTCAAAAGCATTGTAACAGAAATAATAATGGCTTTGATACATTAGTAGAGGAGACAAGTTTCATGAAAGAGTCAATGAATTTGAAGATATTTTAGTAATAAGTTCCTTAACTAAAATGTTAAAAATAAGAATGAGGGGAATGCCAGGATGGCTCAATGGCTTGAGTACTTGTCTTTCAGCCCCAGGGTCTGAGGATAAGATCCTAGCCTTGACTGGTGTGGACCCACATGCTGAACTGGGGTGATCCCCCAGTTCGGTTATCACCAGGGCGAGATTTTCATGTGGGAGGCACCCAGCCAGTTCCTGCCCTGTGCAGCCCCGCCCCCACCTGTGGAATGAAACTGTTTAGAAAAACAAACAAACAAACAAACAAATTGATGACATGCAACTATGGAGAGTGCTCTGGGCCCTTCCCCTTCTTTCCATCTCTCTCTGTCCCTGTGTGTGTCTTTCTCTGTCAAAAACAATATAAAGAAAAAAAGCATAAGGAAGGATGGGAAAGAGAATATTCAAGAATTTGGGGGAAGCCAGGATGGCTCAGGACTTTAAGCGCTCACTTTGCAGCCCGGGGGACCGAGGATCGAATCCTGGCCCTGGCCCATGCGGACCCATATGCTGAACTGGGGAGTGCCCCCAGTTCGGTTCTCACCGGGGTGAGACTCCAGCCCAGTTCCTGCCCTGTGCAGCCCTGTGCCCACCTGTGGAATGAAACTATGTGGAAAAACCAGTGATGTGCAACTATGGAGACTGCTCTGGGCCTTTCCCGCTTCTGTCTGTCTCTGTCTCTGTATCTCTCTCTCCCTCAAAAACAAAAACAAAAACAAAAAACAAAAAACAAAAAATTTACAACAATTGCAAAAGGTATAATATAATCATAATGTGAAAATCAGATGGAGAACATAGACAGAAAGGAACAGAAGAAATATCTGAAGTAATAATTAACCAACACCAAACCACATATTGCAGAAGTTCGGAGGACTCCAAGAAAAATGAACACACACACACACACACACACACACACACACACACACACACGCTCACATGCACTCGAGCACACACACTCATGCCTAGGTGTATCACAGTCAAATTATGTCATATAAAAAACCAAGAGAAGACCTTGAAAGAAGCCCAAAAAGGATAAAAAAAAAAATTTATGTATTGACGAACAATAAAATAATTACTGCAGGCTTCTCATCAGAAGCCATAGAAGCAAAAATTAAGTATACTGTAATAATTAAAGTGGTAAGAGAAAAGAAACCTAGAATATTATACTCAATTAAATTATCCTTCAAGTGTGAAAAAAAAAAAGACTTTCTCAAACAAACAAACACTAAAGAAATTTAATACCAGCAAATGTACTCCACAAATAATGTTTTAAAAACTGCTTTAGGAAAATGGAGCGTGATCTAGTACAATAACTTATGTATCTAAAATAAAGAAGAGCATCAGAAAAGGAATAAATGAATGTAAAATGAAATGTTTTCACTTTTTATTGTTAATCAATATAGTAGATAATTTTGTTTAAAAAAATAATAGCAACACAGAATAGGGCAATTTTACCATATGACTATGTGAAATGAATGGGAGCAAAGGCATAAAACGATGTAAGACAGAATTTGGGGATACTCTGTTATAAATGACCTGCACTTTTCTCCAAGTGACAGCTTTATTTGAAGATCGACTTAGAGTAGTTAAAAGTCCATACTGAAAACTACAGGGGCAACCACAAAAATATTTAAAAAAAACACACTGTATTTGATACCTAAGAAAAAAGAGAAAATATATGAGAAAAGTTTAGCTAAAACTAGAAAAAGTCAGAAAAAAAGAGGTGCGGATAGAAACACAGAACAAATGCCACAAAGAGAAAACAATTGCAAACATGGTAGATATTAGTCCAATTATATCAATAATAGACGTATATTTGAAAAAATTGAAAACATAAAATAAAAGATAGAAAATATCAAAGTATATTTAAAAAAAGGTATCTGTGGTTTATAAATATTCAGAAACAAAAAGTAAAGAAACAGAGAAAAATATACTATGCTAATCAAAGGAGAGCTTGAGTAGCTATATTAATTTAGAAAATACAGATTTCTAACAATAAAAATTATCAGTAATAAAAAGGGTCATGTTTTTAATGTTTTATTTATTTTTTGACAGAGAGAGAAAGACACAGAGAGAGAGCTGAACTGGGGGAGCTCCCCAGTTCAGCATATGGTTCTGCACGGGCTGGGATTCGATCCTCGGTCCCTGGTGCTGACAAGGTGCGTGCTTAACCCACTGAGCCATCCCGGCTTCCCCTAAAACAAGGGTCATTTTAATAAGATAAAGAGGTCAGTTTTCAAAGAAAATGTAACAATCATTAAGGTGTATGTACCTAACAACAGAGCGTCATAATACACGAGGCAAAATTGTATAAAACTCCAAGGAGAAATAGACCAATTCACTATTAGAGTTTGAGAGTCACTTCTCTTTCTGTAATTGATAAATAACATAGGTAGAAAATTTGTAAGGACGCGGCTCATTTAAACAGCACTATCAATCAACATGATCTAATTGACACTATAAAATATACATATTTTCAAGTTCACATGGAACATCAACAAAGATAGACCAAATGCTGGTCTGAAGCAGTAAATCACATCTTAACAAATTAAAAGATATAAAAATCACACATGGCATATTTTTAGAGCGCATGAAATTAAATTATATAGCAATAACAGAAAGGCAGCTAAAAAGTATCCAAATATTTAGAGGTTAAATCACATATATCCAAATAATATATTGTTTAAAGTATATAATTTCAAATAAAATTAAATTTTAGATTGAACTAACTAAAAATAAAAATATAATTTACCAGATACAATGAAAACACTGCTTAAATTTTATACCATTAAATGCATATATTAGAAAAAAAGAAAAATCGTAAAGCAATAATCTAAGCGATAATCTTAACTCCCATCTTAGGACATGAGAATAGAAAGGCAAATTTAAGCTAAAGAAAGCAGAAGGAAAAAAATGCAAAAACAAAAACATGAAAATTAAGCCAAAAAGTAAAGAATTTGAAAACAGAAACTAAAAAACATAAATAGAACCAAATCTAGTTTGTATGATTTTTTTTTCTATTACAAAACTGATAACTTTAGCCAGGGTAACAAACTAAAATGACACAAATTTCCTATATTAGAAATGATATAGGGATTTTTACTACTGATCCTATGAGGAAATAATAATAATAAAGACAAACTAAAAACATTACAGAAAATGGATGAATTATTGAAAGACACAAATTATAGAAAGTAACTAAAAAGGTACAGACAATATGAATAGATTTATATTTGTCAAATAAATTGAATAAATAATATTCTCTCACTAAAGAAAGTACTAGCCCCCAGAATAATTCACTGGTGAATTCTTTAAAACATTTAAGAAAATAATAATAGTTCTCAACTATCTATTAAAAAAATTAAAGTATGAGAAGCATATTCTAATTACGAGATCAGTATTACCATAATTCGAAACACAGATAAAGATATTAATACTAGAAGAAAAGAACACTAAAGCCTAATACTTCTCATGAAAACACATGCAAAAATTATCAAGAAAATATTTAAAAATAATTCCAAAAATGTATAAAAATAATTATACACCACCAGCAAGTGGGATTTATTCTGGATGTCAGTCTGGTTCAACATAAGAAAACTACCACATGAAATAGCTAAAAATGAAAAATCACAAGATCAACAATCAAAACAGAAATAGCATTTCACAAAATTCAGTACCTGATAATAAAGACTGAGGAAACTAGGAAAGGTGATAATTTCTTTAACTTATTAAAGAATATCTGTAAAATAACTATAGCTAACATCACACTTAGCTGTCAACCTGGTGAGAAGCCTAATGCTTTCCTCTAAGATTGGGAACTAAGTCAAGTATGATCTTTCTGACTACTACTATTCAACATTGTACAGGAAGTCCTAGTTAGTGCAGGTGAAGTAGAAAATAAAATAAAAAGTATAAATATTAAAAAGGAAGAATTATGGAGATGCTGGAATGGCTTAGAGGGTTGAATGCTTGCCTTTCAGCCACAGGGTCTGAGGATCAATTTCTGGCTCTGGCCCATGTGTACCCATATACTTAACTGAGGAGTGCTTCCCGTGTGGGAGGCCCTAGGTTCAGTTCCCTCTTTGCACAGCTTCATATCCACCTTGGAAGTGAAACCATGTTCAAATTAATGATGTACACCTGTTGAGACTGCTCTGGGCCCTCCGCCTTCCCTCTGTCTCTGTCTTTCTCTCTCTGTGTGTATCAAAAAATAAATCTTAAGGAAAATAAGGAAGAATTATAATTCTCTTTATTTTGAGATGACATATTGTCTATTAAAAAAACAAATACTTAACAAAAACAAGCAAATAATTTCTGTAGCTATTTAAGTGAATATGGCAAATTCGCAGGATGAAAGATTATACAAAATTCAAATACAAAATGGTGTTTAAAAACACCATAATGATAACCCCCTTAAATGAAATATTTGGGAGTAAGTCTAGCAAATATTAATATTTACATGATCTATGTGCGGAAAACTGCAAACTCTGCTGAAAGAAATCAAAGATATCAATAAATGGGGAGATATTCCACATTTATCAATCAAGAATTCAATATATAATAGTAAAAATATAAAATATTGCTAACTTGATCTGTTGATTCAATACAATCTCTCTCAAAATCTCAGGAGAGTATTTTTTTTTAAGATTTATTTTTATTGTTTTTTAGAGAGAGAGAGAGAGAGATACAGAGACAGAGAGAAGGGGGAGTTCCCAGAACAGTCTCCATAGTTCTGTATCATTGGTTTTTCCACACAGTTTCATTCCACAGGTGGGCTTGGGGCTGCACAGGGCAGGAACTGGGCCAGGGTCTCACCCTGGTGAAAACTGAACTGGGGGCACTCCCCAGTTCAGCATATGGGTCCACATAGGCCAAGGCCGGGATTTGATCCTCAGTCCCTGGGGCTGCAAAGTGAGCACTTAACCCACTGAGCCATCCCGGCTTCCCCTCAGGAGAGTATTTTATAGATATGGACAAATACTATAATGTTAATATACAAAAGTGAAAACCCCAGAATAGCCAATAAAATACCGAAGAAGAAAATATTAGAGAAATTACATTCCTCATCTTCAAGACTTATTATAAAGCACTGTGAAAAAGACAATATGGCATTGATGAACAAATAGGCACATAGATTAATAAAACCAATGGAGAGCCTATAAATAGACCCAAATAAATATAGTCAATTAGCCTTTGACAAGGGACAAAAAATAACCTAAGGAGGAAAAAAATATTATTTTCATCAAGTGCAGAAAAAATTGAAAGTCTATATTCAAAAATGAAGTCAAAATGCATATAGACATAAATGCAAAATAAATTATAAAATTTGAGAGGGATAATATAATATAAGTGACTTTGGGTATGATTATGAGTTTTTATATGCAAACAAAAATCATGATTCATGAAATAAAAAATTAGTAAGTTGAATTGTATTCAAACTAAACATGTCTGCTCTGTGGGGAAAAAAATGCTCTTAAGAGGTCAAAAGCAAGTCACTAACTGGTAGAAAATATATGCAAAACTTATATGTTAAAGGAATCACATTCAAAGTACATAAGATCTGGGTGGTGAGCACATAATGCAATACACAGACGACGTAATGTAGAGTTTTACACCTGGAAACTGTATAATTGTTACCAACCAGCGTCATCCCAATAAATTTAATAATAACAAAGAAAAATAAAATACATAAGAAACTTTAATGGGAGTAGATCAACAACAGAAAAATGGTCCAATTAAAAATGGTCAATCAATGTAAATAGACAACTAAAGTGTACAGATAGGAAAACACATGAAGAGATTTGTGCTTCGTGTGAATGCTCAACAAAGGATGAACTCAACCGAGAAAGGATTAAAAATATATATATATCGTCTGACCTGTTCTGTGAGTTGTTCCTCTGACACCCCGTGGTTGCCTAGTTGGCTTATGAATGATGTGGCAGTAATGGCAGAAACAGAAATTGTATATGGGTTCAGCAACATGGACTTCTATTCACCAAGGCTTATCTGGCTTTGGCTAAAGCCGAGTGCCCATTCTACAAGCAGCAGAGAATAACACTACGTCCTCATTATGGAACCATTCCCTGGGTAATCTTCCAGCTACCTCATGGCAGGTTGATTACATTGGACAGCTGTCATCACAGAAAGGGCCATATTTTGTTCTTCCAGGAGTAGACACTTACTCTGGATATAGATTTGCATTCCTGGCACACAGTGCTTTAGTCAACAATGCCATCCATGAACTTACAGAATTCTTTATCCACCACCATGATGTTTCACACAGCATTGATTCAGATCAAGGAACTAATTTCACAGAAAAAAACTGTGACAATGGGCCCATATGTAATTCACTGATCTTACCACATTGTCTACAAATGCCAACTAGTTTGAGAGGATCTGGCATGGCCTTTTAAAGATTTAATCAAAAGGCTGTTAAGTAACAGTACTTTGCAAGTCTAGACAAAGTTCTCCAGAAGATTACATGTGTTTAGAATCAGCATCAAATATATGGTGCAGTTTCTCACATAGCTAAAATTTGTAGGCCCAGGTATCAAGGTGGAAATGGAAGTGGCACCACCCATTATTACCCCTAGTAACCCACAAGCACAATTTTTTCCCTCTATCTCCATAACTTTATGTTCTGCTGGCCTAGAAGTCCAAAGGGAGGAATGCTTCCACCAGGAAACATAATAATCATTCAATAAAATTGGAAGTTAAGACTGCCACCTGGTTATTTCCAGCTTCCCAAAACTTCAGTCAGCAGGAAGGGATGGGAGTTATTGTGCTGGCTAGAGTGATTGATTTTTACTAAAAAGAGAAATTAGATTACTACTCCACAATGGTGGTAATGGGCAGTATTTCTGGAATACAGGTGATAACCTTAGGATGTCTCTTAATATTACCATGTCCATGAAAAACTACCATAGCCCAATTTAGGCAGGGCTATTAAATGCCAAAAGCCTTCAGGATTAAAAGGGTGGGTCACTCCATAAGAAAGAACCATGACAAGCTGAGGTGCTAGTGGAAGGCAAAGAAAATCCTGAACCATTAATAGAAGAAAGAAATATCAGCTTCAACCAAATGAGAAGTTACAGAAATAAGGACTGTGAGTACTTGCTCTTCATTTTGCTATTAATACATTGATATGTTTATATACATGCATGTATATGTATATGTGTGCCCTTGGCTTAATCTTAGCCTTAACATATGTCATTCAAATGATCTAAATCTATACTCACTTTCATAAGGATGGTTCTGGGCCAGTAATGAAACCCGAACCCCAAAGCTGTCAGGGCTTTTGCCTTTCAGGGTTTGTCTATTGCTCTCTGGAAATAAGTCTCAATAAAAAATTTTTTTAAGATTTTTTTTTTTAATTTTTAAAAAATTTATTGGGGTGATATAAAGCTTTTTATTATTTTACTTTGTTTTGATGATCAGGGCCACTGCCTCTATTGGCTTAGCCCAAGTTTTTTTCTTGAAATATATTTCAGTATAACTTTACTCTGTTTTTCTATGTTTCACTGACCTGTAATTCTTTACTGCATTGGCAGAAAGAACAAAGCTTCATCACAACCTTAGAATGGTAACACTTTTGCTTAAGAAATACTGAAATGTTATAGCACAGAGAGGCACACTACTGTATTAGTCTACTCTCAAGTGATCCAGAAAAATATTGTGCATGAATATATGAAAATATGTGGATGTGCACGCATACACACACATATATAGTACATAAACATATTTATAATTTTATATATTTATAATTATAATTGTATGTTAAAAACTAAAGAATTATAAAATCTGGGAATAGTTTAATATACAATTATAATTTCATAATGATTAGTAGAAAAAATTAAAATTTTATAACAATTATATAATTATAAGACATTATTTCTGTAAGTTGCAAATTATGTTGAGATATATTTTCAAATTTAGTTAAATTATTTGAGGTCATTTTATATCTGGTAAATTAAGAACCAAGAATCAAGCGTTAGTTTTCTGGATTAGTTCTAATGCTCTTTTTGCTACACCAGAGTTTCTCTGTTGAATGTTCTACTATGTATAAGGAAAACTTAGGGAAAATATACATTTTTTTAATTTATTGTTAAATTTGATGAGGTTACATTGGTTGGTAACAATTAGACAGTTTACAGATGTACAAGTCCACCTCACATCATTCATGCATCGTATTATGTGCCCATCACTCAGTATCAGTTCCCCTTCCATCACCTTATATCTAGTGCCCACTCCCACCTCCCCCCACAACTGTCCCCCCACTCCTCCCCC
>PVKE010007219.1:0-51443 GCA_004027555.1 Craseonycteris thonglongyai | reverse complement strand
ACTCCTATAATTACCTCCCGTGCCCACTTCTCACTCACCTCCTGTAATTACCTCCCATACTCATCTCCTATAGTCACCTCCTGTACCCACTTCTCACTCACCTCCTATAATTACCTCCCTTACACTCTCCTTTCATATTCACATCCTGTACTCACCGCCCATCTACTCGCCTCCTCAGACTCCGGACCTCGTGAGAGCAGAGCCTCTGGGCTAGTCCCTTCCTCTTTCCTGATCCCCTCCTCCTTCTTCCTGGGACTAAACAAGAAATCTAGACTCAGAGGAGGGAAGGTCCTCAATCATGGTTTGGTGAAAGAATACAAAAGCCCAGATAGATTTAGAGCGTTTACTCATTGTTGGAAAGCAATTTGAACAGCATTTTTCACTTTATTCTTGGCTAACTCAGTCTGATGATCATTGATCGGGGAGCCCCTGCCCTGCTTCTTCACTCTGTTATTCAGCCATTGTCCCTGACCCTCCTCTCTGCCAGGTAACAGAAGGTTGGGGATTGAAGTAGCCAGAGCAGATATTATGAAACGGAGGACTATAAAAAAATTCATCATGCAAAATGTGGAGAAAGCATAAATGGCAGCGAAGAACCAGGCTCCCCACTGTGATTTTGAGAGTGTAATTAATTTGCTGGTAAGCCTCCAAAGGGGGCCAAAGGGTCCCTGACCCATCTGGACGTTTCTGCAGTGCTGTGTAGGATCGCCACTGCACTACTGAGGAGGTGAGGACCAGAGCCAGGAACGCGTGTCAGGAGCGAGAAGACAGCAGAGAGCGTTCAAAGAATCACAAGGGCCCCTCTCACCTGCTTGGACACCAACCAGAACGAAACTGGTGCCGCCGCTCGTGGGCAAGGGCCTCCGCCTCTGACAAAACCATTGCCACGCGCGCGGCGTGCTTTAAACCAACACGCGGGGGGAGCCAACTGTTTACCTGACACGTACTCAGGATAATTATGCTAAGCTACGTTCAGATGTATGGCTTATTAGGGCATATTAAGCCAATTTTGAAAAGGGCGTGTTGAATTATTTTAGAGGAGGGGGTCGTACAGCGGGCAGCAGGGTAAGTTAGTACCTGAGGCGAGAGGGGAAGGGATGGCGGGACCACCACAGGACAGAGACCACCTGCCCCAGGTCAGAGGTCAGCCCCACCCGCTGCTGCCCCGTGGGATGCGGGCCCGGAAGGTCCAGGGTCTCCGCTCTGTGGTGCTTAATTTCATATGTCAGCTTGTGAGGATCACGTGGGAGCCCTGATACGTGACTAGACGTAATTTCTGGGTGTGTCTGTGACAATGCTCCTGGATGAGATTAATATTTGAATTAGTAGACCGAGTCAATGGGTGCACCCCCTTCCTCCCCACCCCCTAACCCCCGGAAAGGGGGTGAGCCCTGATCAAGCTACTGAGGGTCTGAATCAAGCCAAAAGGCCGAAGTGGTGAGGGTTGCTCTCTATGCTTGAATCCTAAGCTGGGACGTGGGTCTTCTTCTGCCCGCGGACTGGGAATTATATTATCAGCTACCGGTTTCCAGGCCTTGGGACCCAGCCTGAACTGCACCCCGACTCTCCTGGGCCTCTAGCCGGCAGACAGCAGACCCACGGACCTCTCAGCCTCCGCAACCGTGTGAGCTAATTCCTGTGATAGATCTCCCGTCTCTCACTAGATCGCTCCCTCTCTCTCGTGTGCTGTCTCCATATATAAGGAAATAAATAGAAAACTCTCCTGACTTCTGCAAGGTGCCCTGAAACGGCCCTCCGCGTGTTGTCTTTCCGAACGCGTGCCTTCGGCCGCGCCTCCCGGAACCCACTAGGCCTCAGCGGTTTAAAGCTTGTAAATCCGAGTGGACGTCCTTACAATTGGGAGTCAGAGGCTACAAGCCCAGGGATGGCAGCTGGTCTTCAGACGGTGACAGAATGACTGCCTGCTCTTGACGACACCCAGTTCATGCTACTGTGTTAGGGCAGCCCCGGGACACCTGTCACCAGTGAGGTGTGCCCGGCTCAGGGTCCTGCGGCCCCTCCCTGCCGGAACCGGCTTCCGAGGGCTGTTAAAGAGGAAATGATTCTAACATTCATTACATCGGTAAAAAGGGAGTTTTTTGCAGGACGATTGCGACAGGGTTGACTCTGTTGCAACAGAGGGCAGAGCCCGGGCACCGCTCCAAGTTCACAAGGGCACGTGGGAATGCGAGCAGGGAGCAGCGTGCGGGTGCCGGGGCTGGACACTGGCCAGGAGGGGTCAGCGCGGTCTGGGAAGTCTTGCCAACTCAGGCCAAGGATTTCTACATCAAAGCGGCAGATGAGGAACTGGACCCGGTGACACTGGTGGGAACTGCCCCTACGCTGCCCTCGCAGGATTCTTGCTGAGACAGCTGCGCAGGCCCGGGTCAGCTGGGGGCCAAGGTCGAGAGCTGGTGGAGAAGAGGGCTCAGAGGAGCCTGGCGAGGTTCGGTCCAGGGGACGGCGTGTGTCGATGGGACTTGAGGCCCCTTCTGGGCCCCGTCACCTGGGGGCCTGAGCCACAGGTGTGGACTCGGCCCTCCCTGGGCTGGCGGAACTCTGGCTCCTAGGGGGCGGCTCAGCTCTCTCTGTGGCGTTTCCAGACCCAGCCCAGGGCCCCGGGGTGGAGGAAGAAGGCCCAGCTCCTTTGGAGTCGCTGTCCTGGGAAGAGCTGGGCTCAGCTACCCGCAGGACCGTTGTCCCCACCCTTCCATCCTCCATGCTGACCCCCAGTGTCCCGCACGCACAGCCCTGTGTCCTACTCTCGCTCTCCCAGCCTCTCAGGTACGATGGCAAAGCTGTGTGATGCCCAGAGGCCACGAGTGCCTCCTGATGTGCCCATTGGCTCCAGCACTCAGCTCGTCTCCTCGTCCGTCAGTGGAGCAGACGTCCAGGCGTGGTGGCTTCAGAAACACTCTTGGTGAGAAGGTGAGCAGAGGACATGGGACAAGGGCCTGGCTTTAGGGAAGAGGCTGGGCTGGGTCTGAGACACAAGCGATGAGGACAAGGTCTAGAGAGAAGTTCTGTGAGCATGAGATGCCAACTGGCTGCTCTCAGATGAGAAGAAAGCACTTGGTGTGTGTGTGGAAGACCCAGGGCCGGCCATGGAGGCTGAGCATGCGGCCCAGAGCAAGGCCGAGGGCTGGGCGGCAGTAAGTCGCGGGGGAGTGCTGGGGAAGGCAGGGCCAGGTCTCACAGGAGCGTGGGCCCTGCGCTTCCTGCTACGCAACCGTCACTCTGGCCTCGGGTGCACGAGGGGCAGGCAGGGGTGGAGCGCGTGAGGAGATGGAGTGTCCGGGGCTCCTCGGTGGCCACAGGAGGGTGGGGTGGCGTGCACCGGGCTGACGGAGGTGTGGACGGAACGTGCACGGGGGCTGCGTGGGCCTTGACGCGAGAGAGCGGCCGCAATGTCCCCGGGCGGCTGGGCCTGGACCACACGACGATCGATCATGCCATGGGCCAAGCAGAGGAGCGTGACAGAGGGGAAATATTTACATCGGGAGGGAAGCAAAAGTCAGGGCCCCTGTTAGGAGCAGGCAGCCTCGTGCTCAGCCGAAGAGCCCTGTTGGGTCCCCCCGCCGGGGTGCACAGGCGTGGAGAGCACTCCCGACCGTGGGGCGGCTGAGACTTGTGAGGACACGCCTCAGGGTCGACTTCTAAAGGGCCCAGAATCGGCATGTCTCAGCCCGTGCCCCTGGGCAGGTGCCTCCTCGGTTTCCCTTCTGAAAGCAGGAGGCTGTCCGTGGACAAGGCGGGGCGCCCTTCGAGCTAGGAAACTCAGGGTTCTCTTCAACGCTCCTTCCAAGGAACCCGCCCTTCGCATGCGGAGCTGCCTCTGGCCCGCTCACTGGGCAGGGGCTCCTGCTGCGACGCGGGCACCTGGAAGCCCCGTCCCTCCTGAGACGTCCCGCTGCCTGAGTCCCTGCGCGTGAGAGAACGCGGTGTCCCCACAGGAACGCTCTGCTCCCGTCGTGTCCTTGAAGCGTGATGCGGTGGCTGGGAGGCCTGGGGCGGGTAAGAAGGGGGCGCTGAGCAAGGCCGGGTCAGGACCGCTTTTCCAGATGTTCTCAGTGGCTTAAGGTCTGGCCACCCCCGACCCTCTGCAGCACCCCCTCTGTGCCATCCGTCTCCCTGTCTTGTCCCGTCTTTCTCAGCTCCCAGGGGACTATTAACAGTGAGCCAGGAAGATAAGCAGGGAGCAAGTCAATCTCAGGGTTTCTTAAAAAACCAGCCATTGCGGAGTATTTTTGAACTCCTCGGGGAAAGTATTTCCAACAACCGCATAAATCCCCATGGCCTTTGGCTCTGAGCAAACATACCAGGGATTGGAAGTGAACGTGATTTTAAGCCGGCCAGCTTTCCTTGTGCCCGATCCATTGCGAGCACGCTGATAAGTGTTCAATCCACAGAAGGTCTGGCCAAGTAGAACGATAACACTGCCCCGAACCTAAGTGGTTTTTTTTATTTCTAAAGAACATTTCCTTTGGTGTTGCCCGATGTCTCTTATATGGACGTGAGGGCACAGTGCCCACGTGAGGGATTGTGTAGAAGCCGCCCTGACGTGGCGGCAGATCCCAGCTTAGACTCTTGATAAAGCGTGACCTTGAGCAAGCTCCTTGCCCCCCGGGGCTCTGACTGCTTATCTGTAAAATGGGGAGAAGCTCTTGGAGTTCTTGCGACCACTATTGCTCCTGTCACTCGGAATCCTTATCAATATTACTATTACTCATAGGAGCTGGGCTCCTCAGTCTCCTAAGCAGATCAGTTTGCTCACAACACACAATCATTGGTTTTTCAAAAGCTTCCCAAGGAAGCTGGGTGGGCTCAGTGGGTTAAGCACTCACTTTGCAGCCCTGGGGTCCAAAGATCGAGTCCCAGTCCTGGCCCCGGCCCATGCTGACCCATGTGCGGAGCTGGGGTGTGCTTCCCATGAGGGAGGCCCCCAGCCTGGTTCCCCGTCCTGCGTGGACCCCGCTCCCCTGTGCACCTGTGTGGAACGTCAGAAACTGATGGCGTACAAGTATGGAGTCTGCTCTGGGCCCTCCCCCTTCTCTCTGTCTCTCTCTGTCTCTATCAAAAACAATAAAATAAATCTTTAGTAAAAAAAAAAATGAGGGAGAAGACAGGCGATGCCAGGCTATGTGGAGGGGCCGGATGAGATGAGGCCCCATGGGGAGGGCACGGAGCATTTTAATCGTTGACACGGTGATGCCTGGTACCCATGTGAAAGGAAGCACCTCTATTGCCCCGTGCAGAGAGAGTGGCGGGTGGGGGGACAACCATTGGGGTCCTGTCAGGAAGCCATTGTGATTGATCCTGAGAGACTCTTGGGACTGGCTGCTTCAAGGAGACAAAGGAAGATCTCAGGAGGACAGAGCCAGAGCCCCGCCTTGGTGACAGTCAGGCCTCTAGTCCCCATGTCTGGTGGCGTCTTCCACATCTTTTGTTCATGGTGGTGGCGTCATTAGCACTTTTGAAAGGATTCTTGCAATGGGGCTCTTGGGGCTATTCAGAGCCCACTGATTACTGAGCAAGTGTGATGGGAACACCGTGGCGGGATCTTAATCTAGGACAGTGGTTGGCCAGGTTCCCGAAGTTCTCCAGGAGAGTCATTAACCCGACGGAGCTCCCAGGGACCGATCCGCATCCTTGGGGAACAGCCACAGGACCAGGCTCTGCTGGGGCAGGAACTTGTTCTGGGTTTTCTTTGTCCTCGAGAAGTAACAGCTGGGTTCCCTGTAGAATCCGTGGTCGTAAAACCTGACCCTAGTCTAGAACATTCAACTTCGAATGTCACCATCACGCTATGTTTAAAAAGAGGTGGGTGATAGTCTCGAGGCCGCCAGGCACACACCTTTAAAAGGCCACCTGGACTTTTTGTGGATGGTCTACTAACATCTCTTCAGGAAAATTACTGAGCTAAAAACTAATCATCAATTGAAGACGCCCTTTGATATTAGTACTCTGCATGTTACTATTGCAATTTAATTAGAACCAGGACTATGTCTTAACCTCATCACTATTGTGCAGATCTACACTGAGAAAAACTAACCTTCACCGTCTTTTGTTAGTATCCTTAAGAGAAAAAAAAAATCACAATTGACTATAAACAAAAATACAAAACAAAAAAAGCAATCTTAGGCATTTCTCTGCTTTCCACCAAGAAAGATTTTTCTGAAATGAAAGATTTTGCAGGAAAATTGAGAAAGATTTATTTTTAAAGTATTATGATTATGCCTAAAAGCCTTGATTATGTCCTCTGGGCATGAACCATACATCAAGACTCCAATACTTAATTTTCCTATGACAGAAGGCTACCAATGCAAATTTTAGCAACTGCTGAAAGCATTTCTTTTAAATGCTTAGATTTAAAATACACCCATAACTTATAAGAGATTTATTTCTTTCAGGGTGCACGTATATATCTAAATAAAACTATACATATATACATAAGTTTTGGATTAAGTGTTAGGACTTCTTTGTTTCCAACTAGAGTAGACATCAGAGCAGTGTAGTTTGCTCAAGTCTGTAAAATCTGAGACATAATGGAATATCAAAGGAAGAGCAAGGAAAAAATCTTTCTTCACATCAAAAACCTACAATGATGTTGAAATTCCAGCAGCAACAACAAAAAGATTGCACTTCATGTACCATGCACAATCTGTCAAAGAGATGTATAAACCTGTAGATAAATTATAAGGGGCTCTCGGAAGTTGCATATATTGATTAAAACTTCAAGCAGTAGCGTACAAACCCATAATGAATTACTTCATGCTGGAAGATAAAACTTTGTGATATTTAAAATTACAGACTTGAAAGTAAGTAAAATTACCACTAATTATGCAGAAGGGAGTAACACCTTAGCAGTAAATAAGATAAGCACCTCAAACAGCGCTAATAATTTTAATTAACATTTTCCAGTTTCCTTTCACTACTTTTCAAGGTCACCTCCTTCCTCTTTGAGGAACCAGCCCCTGCAACACAAACTTCCACCACCCGCCGTATCATCAGGACTAAGCAACAAGAATATTTTAAAGGACTGGTTTTTCTAAATAACGTATTGTGCACCAAAGTGCACATTGGATCCTGGTAGCGTGTTAGCAATGATTTAAGAATTCATTGCAAATCTAATTTTCCATCCTTGTAAAGATGGTAAGTTGTTTTTGCTAAGTCCCTTGATTTGAATTAGAAAATATGCCTGAAGTGTTGAATATTCAGATTATAATCCAAATCCAGAAGAGTTTAGCTAGGAATGCTGCAAAGAACCTCGTGCATAACACAACTTATCTACATAGTGTTTGCATTCTCTGTTGAGTACTGATTAATATGTTCATTTGTTCAAGATTTATGATTTTACTAAACTGTTTTCTCTCTTTTGTAAATTAAGAAACCAGTAAGAATAGGACTTTGTTATATCAATGGGTTTGTTCCATGGACGGGGTCACTCGGAATATAATGTGTAGTGAAAGAATCTCATTAGGCTAAAATGAATGTAAAATGTGTCAATTTGATCCAAATGAGAACTGTAGTAAAACCATGTTTGATGTTCATGTGCAATAAATCTTTAACATTTGTCTGTAAAGTATTAGAGAACCCACAGGGAAATCTGTGTTTCTGATAGCTGCATATTTCCCATGGTTTTCCTCTATTATTCTTTGTTGGCATTTAGCATATGGAAGTAAAAAGTGAAAACCTAAGCTGGGGGTTATTAACTATGATTCTAAAGTAAATAGAAAATGGGACTCACTCCCAGTACAGTACTTTAGAAAAACTAGTCATGATTTTTAAAAACAAGGGAAGTGAACCTTTGAAGCCACTGCCTCGTGGTACATTTGGGGAGATGCTACAAACAGCTCTTCCACGCCCGTCATGGAACACGGCTGCCGATTTGACCTATGCTTGCCTGGAGTGTCTTTTACTGTTAAATTTGATTTTGGTAAGATTTTAATGTTTTCATTTTATGTTGAATGTGTGCTGACCATTATCTTTCCGACTCATTTTTATTTTGATATATTCATATTGTTAATTACTGTTGTGTTTCAGTTTTCTCTCTAGTATTTTTGTTCCTTCATAATGGCTTTACGGTTCACTGGACCGAAATGACTAAAATGAAAGATTTCCAAGATTTCTTCTGGGAGTAATTTACAAAAGACCCCCATTTTTTAATTGCTCCCGATGTTTAGTTCTGGATACCTGCTTCAGAAAGAAATTGATCTCCATCTTAAGGTGCCATACTGAGCACATCATCATCTTTTTTAAGATATCTTGATAATTAAACCTTTTTTTTTCTCCCTTAAATTACTTAAACATTTTCCTTCTCAGTCTGGTTTCTCTTGCATTTTAGAGTGCAAGAATGCACTGCTATTTCCTTTCACATTAATTTGTTTTTTTGTAAGAACTTATTTTGCTCTTTAATATAGTGAAAAATAATAATCATCTGTGTGACGTCAAAAATAATTAAGAGAAATAGCAAGGTTTTCCCTAATAGGAAAATTCTTCTTGTAGACGAATGAAATTAAGAATTAATTTCCCAGTGTTCTTATAATTGAAATCATCTGCAGAATCTCAAGTTACAAAATACGTTAACAATTGATATGCTTTCAATAAAAGACAACTCATTCAAGACAATGGTAGGGCAAAATGTCGCAGCTTGGCTGAGAAGCTCTTTGGGAACATTCTACCAAGAAGTAATTTCTTCTGCAGGTGGCACTAAGATTCTCTTCAAAGGCGACATACCCTGTTGTCAGGGACACCCACACACATTCCCAGGAAATATGCTGATTTCAATGTCAAACTCACGTGTGGTTGGAAGGTGGGGGTGGGGGGGTCTCCCTTCATTACCTCTAACTAGACAGCCAAAGCCAAGTTGGCACAGAACATTGTCACACGGACCGTCTCCTACAACTATGTTCTGTATACGCAGCCACCCAGATTATAAAGGTGGTGGTGACCCATGACCGATACCGTTTTCTTTCAGAAAAACTCTATTATTAATGCTCACTCTGATTTAAAATGTCTGTGTTTAAAAAACCATCGAGACTGACCCACTGTACTTGCACCTGCACCAAGCGCGCGGTTGCCCGGGGCACAGCGGGTGAAGGCAGCTGTCCCCGCGGGCCTGCGGCTTCCCCTTCCCCCGCCCGGGCTTCCCGTTGGAGTCCGGACTGGACTACACAACAGCTTTGGAAGCAGATCGATGTTCCCAATGATGCTTGGCGTGGTTCCACATAAAAATCAGTTGCTGGCTCCGGAATGGACAGTGTGTGGAACGCGGCCCGGGAGCACACGGGCCTCGTGGGAAGCCAGTGTGATGCTGGACTGTGGGTGACCGGGGATGGGTCAGGAGCACACGTGCTGGGACCCCGCTGAGCAGTCAGTTCTCGGAAGGGTCCAGCCTCCTTCCGGCCCTGGGGCGGGGGACTCCCACAGCGCACACCCACGGCCGGAGGGACTTTCACGGTGGAGCGAAGTCTCGCCTAAGGCGTCGGAAGCATTCACGTGGGTGGGCACCGTGCCAGGAGGTTCTGGGTGCCCCCCATAGCAGTGTTGTATTTGTGACTAGGGGGGCCTCAAAAATGGCATCGGCTTCCCACAACCCCCACCCCCCAAAGAATGGATCCATCTTGTCTGTTGTGAAGGGACCCAGAGTGTGTTTCCCAGTTTTCATTTTTCTCCTCGATGTTCAGGCTGGAGTTAGACGCCACCTATCTGAAGGCAAGTGAGGAAGGGGGACCAGCTCTCCCCGGGGGACCGGTCCACTCTCTGGACTGAACTGTGGGAAAGCATGAGGTTCCGGATCCAGTGTCCTCACGTGGCCCTCACCGCGTCCCCACACCCATGCCTCCTGTCCAAATTCCCCAGCTGATGGGTGCCCCAGCCAGCAGGTTCCCCAGCCAGTAGGCTCCCCGGCCAGCGGGCACCCCAGCCAGTGGGCGCCCCAGCCGATGGGTGCCCCAGCCAGTGGGTGCCCCAGCCGATGGGTGCCCCAGCCGATGGGTGCCCCAGCTGACGGCACCCGGGCCTGGGCCTCTAAGTGAGTACCTCACGCATCTCCTCACCTGTCCTCGCCTGCATCTTCAATTCAGTTCCATTCCCAGCACCCATCCCACTCCGTCATTACTTTTCCCGCCCAAATAACCTTTCCACCCAACACAGCACGTCTCTGAGGGGCTGTAAACTCGTGGGTACAGAGAACCGTTTCCTTGGCCGGCGCTCAAGGCCTCCACAGCCCGGCCTGAGATGCTTGTCGGCCAGCTGCCCCTCTTCCTTCTGTCGTCTGTCTTCTGGGCAGCGTGTGGAGGCAGAAGAAAGACGAGGCAATGGCTCCCAACCTGCTCCTTGGTAGTCTGGGGAACTTGGGTGAACTCAGCTCCCTAACATTCTCTCTGTGCCTTCACAAAACCGAGCTGAAAATAGCCCCTACCTCAGAGGGTCACTGTGAGCACGAGAGGTGCGTGTGCACAGTGTGTGGCGCCCTGTACAGTAGGTGCTCAATAGAAGTTATGTTCTGGTTTTCAACCCTGACCGTCACCTAAGTGCCCGCACGGGGCTCATCCCAGCCACTCAGCCGGTGCCAATTTGTAGAAGGCCCTCCCCCACCCTCCCTCACCTGTCAAAATCCTCCCCGTCCTTCAGGCCCTACCCATTAAGTCTCCCCTACTCCACGTTGTCATCATCCACTCAGGGCCCTGTCTCAGTCACCTCGAATCTCCAGCCAGAACAGAGCGTGTGTGCAACAAATTAGGGTTCGATCAATAAGTGGAGCCCACGGTCCCGTTGGCCAAGGAGCCGCTCCGCCGCCCCCGCCCACACCGCGGCTGCCTCCCGGGCGCCGGACGGCCCGTCTCCCTGCACCTTTAAGGCGGCTGCAGTCTGATAATTGGGGAGATGAGCTACACACAAACACAGCCATAATGTATTGAGCTCCTTGGGGGCAAAGGCTGTCTCCGCTGCAATGATGGAAGCGTCCATGACACTCATGGCAGACCCTAAAGGATTATTTTGATGGAAGGTGCTCCTTGCTCATGTAAGACATCCAATTTAGCTCAGTGCTCCATCACGCCAGCTTCCTGTTCTCCCGTTGACTTAATTATAGATAGATGGCGTTTGGCAGGGATTACATGAGTGACTATTTAACCCCTCGATGCCCTCCATGAATTGTTGCCATTGTTTTGGAAATAACCCGTAAACCTTGAGTTATTTCTTTTTTCTCGCCAAGTTTAGTGTCATTAGGGGCTCCCCTCCCCCACGCCGCTCCCATCCCTCGACTTGCAGGTCTCTTTCCAGACATCTTTGCCCCGTAATAATTATAGTGTGTTCCCAACCTAACTGATGGCTGGTGTCCTCATTAAGGGCCATTACCCTGAAAAGGGTGTTTATTGAACCTGGCAGAGTGCTGATATTTGTTAGACCCTGTCATATGGTTGATGGCGTTTAGTCAGAACTCATTCGGAAGCAGGAGTGAGCCGCTCAAACTGGCAGCGGCAGCAGGGACGGAGGTGGGCTCAAGATGGCAGCAGGGCGCTCCATGGCGCCCGCAGGCCAAGGACGGCTGTTCCGCCAGGTGGCTGGTGGCCTCCACCCCCGGCCCGCTCTGCATGCTGTTAAGCGGATTTCTGTTGAGTGAAAGGTACTCATCCCCAGTCCATAGAAATCACAGAGGCGCCGCTACGTTCGGACCTCACAGCTACCTTTGTCCTCCCCACACGGTGCCAGGATGATTTTAAGAGGGTTGTGACTAATTGGAGAACTAATACCATGGGGGGAAAGTATGTTTTCAGATAAGCCCGTCATTCCATTCTTTATATAATTAGCAAAGGAGTGAGCTCACTGAGACGAACACATTCGTTATCTTCCAGGGAGATATTACAACGATAGACATGTTTGTGTAAACACCTAGAATTGCCACACGTGAGCCATTACATCCGTGAAAAATACACAAGTCACGGGAAGAGGCGAGGGGGGTGTCAACACTCAGACCCAGATCCCAGGACCGAACTCTGACGGCACGCTTGAGCTTGGGTCTGGGACCCGCGGCGGGAAGACCCCGCACTCCCAGCCACGCTCTTCTTCGTGGGAACATCCATGGGCGTCAACGCGTTAAAACATGTTCCTTGTGCTGGAAATTACAATGTGGGGCCAACCAGGCAAGTAACATATAGTCCTGGTTCTGAGAGGTGACCCGTCCGGGTGGAGGAGAAGGCGTGTTCCTGTACACACTTCTCAGTGTCCTTGCCGCCTACACATAGGACTGACAGGAACACAAGAGCTGAAAGACCTTTCTGCCCAGAGAGAGAGGCTTAAAGCAGAGCTGCGGGCACCGGGCGGGCTGACGGAGCGCCGGCTCACGCTGTCCCACCTAGCACCGGCTGTGTGTCGACCTCATCTCACTTAGTTTGTTGCAACACCGTCTAGCGAGCCTCCAAGTCATTAAGGACGAGTTGTAGATTCCAAGGACAACAAAGAAATGAAAGACAAAGGGAGCAGCCGACAGAAAGAAGTCATAGCAGGAGCTCCCTCGTCCGCCCATGTGCAGCGCCGATATTCTGGGCATGGGGCCTTGTGCTGGGTTCTGGGATGATAATAGGAGACAAGAACAGTCCCCTGGTGTAGATGACCAAAGAGTCACTCAAACAAATGCAAAATACCCTGCCCAAGGGACTGTTTGAGAAGGACATGAGGTTATGGACCAGAGACTCCATGAAGGAGGCTGAACACCCAAAAGGCTTCCCGGGGGCCCTGGCAGTGAGGCTGGGATCTAAAGTGGGGGTGGGGGTAGGAGAGCCAGACGCAGCAGAGAGGGGAGAAGGCGAGAAGGAAGGCCAGGACGAGGCCAGGGAGGCTGGGGGCGAGCAGTGGAGAGTGACAGGCGAGGACGGAGCCTGGGGGACCCCACAGTCTTGAAGACCAGGTGAGAGAGTTCCGGTTGGTGCTGAACTACAGAGGGCGATGCATCCCATTATCCTTCCAGCCGTGGCGGGTGGAGAGGTGGCAGGAGACCAGCGTGGATGGCTGTGGGGGGCGGGGAGACTTAGCAGAGCACCCTGGGTGGGGCAGGTCTGCCGTCCACTTGAACTGGCACTAACTGCAGGGGACAGAGTCCCCGAAAGAGGCTACCCCAGCAGGGGCCCGGGCACGTTCATCTCACAAAGCAAGAAGGTCAGAGGCCATCGCCTCAGGGCTGGGCCGGGGGCTCTAGACTGTCACAGGGCACGTGTCTGGGCTCCTCCCTTCTGCTCTTGTCCCCCTTGGCAAGGACTGTCATCCCCTGGCCACTTGTGGCAACGTGAGGCCACCCCACTTGAAGCCTCTGGTTCCTCTTCCAGAAAGGAACGTGGAAGCAGCAGGAGGAACGGGAGGTCGCCAACATCTGGCTGGAAAACTTCTCTCGAATGTCCCCAATTCGTCAACTCTTAGGTCTCTTTGTCCAGAATGGGGTCACGTGACTACCCCAGTCACAAGAGGGGCTGAAGAAAAAGTTCACTCTTTCTTTTGTGCCGTGTTCTTGGTTAAGCGCATTGCTGCCCTGCGTGAAATCAGGTTTTGTTTCTCATTAATAAAGAAGACAGGAAAGGTGGCGAGTGGGAGCCCATCAATAGTTCTGGCCACACCACCCCTCCTGTCACTGCCCTGTTTTACTGTATCCGTCGCATTTGTTACTCCCCAGGAGTGTGCATGTTGGGTGACTGCTTCCTCCCGCACGTAAATGGCAGGAGACCAGGGGGCTTGGCAGTCTTGTCCGCCGGTGAATTCTCGAGGCCCAGAGGCGAGCCCCGCATATAATTGGTGTCTAATAAATATCTGCTGGATGAGTCACTGGGAGGCAAATTCTTCCCGAGTCGGTGACGGATTGGAGATGGGTGAGGGGGGATTTAGAGAGAGGGTCTCGAAATGACTCCTGCTTCGGTCTGTTCCCAGGAACAGATGGCGGCCCCATTTACTGAGAAAGGCAGCCGCAGGAGGACAGTTCAGGGGTGAGGCGCGCCGACTTGTAGGGAGCGGCAGGAGCTCCGAGCAGGCATCTGGCTAAGCAGATGTGGAGCTCAGAGGACGCGTCCGGCCAGAGATGCGCCTCGGAGGCTCATGCAAGGCAAGGCGCAAGTGCAAGCCAAGACGGGCCGAGGACGAGATGCAAGAGGGAAGGGCCGCCTTGTCCAGCAGCTGGCAGCGTGGGAGCGATGAGGGGGTGGTGGGAGACGAGCCCACCGTGCGGGCCCACACCAGCTCCGGGCGGTTTGCTCCCCGTGGAAGGGCGTGGGGATCGAACCACGTGTGGAAATGCCTTGCATCCCTTCCTGCCTTCACTCGTGCATGTTTACTGACGGTACCTCTGGGGCACGCACTGCTGTGGGCCCTGGACATGAACATGATTCAGACACTGCTGAGGAAACGGGGGCGTGGAGAGACCGCCCTCGGCGATGCGGCAGGGGACAGCGATGTGCAATGCGCAGGACAGTGCAGGTCGCAGAGCAAGGCGGCGTGGGTGTCAGGGCGGCACCATCGCTGCGGTCGTGATGCCGCGGAGTTGGCGAGGTGACAGGGTGTGTCCTGAGGAACCACCTGGGAGGTAGCGTGGCTCGTCCAAGGAGCCGCGAGCGTGTGAAGGCAGCGTGTGGCAAGAGGTGAGGCTGGGGAACAGCAGACCAGGAAAGGCGCGCGTTCACGCTAAGGAGCCGGGCACGTCTCCGCGTAGGTTGCCAGGTGCCAATCAAAGGTGCCCAAGAACTGAGTGTTCACTGGGCACCTGGCCACAGGTGGAGGTGGGAGCTGGGGCGAAGCCCAGGCAGGGAGAGCAGGAGCAAGCACAATGCTGATGGGAAAGCAGATGTCACAGAACGCGGCGATCACTGAGGTTGGGACACAAGGACGAATGGAGTCAGACTTTGAACTTGGAGGACAGGCGCACAATGCCACCAACCATGCAGGAGAATGAGGAAGCCAACCTTCGCAGTAAATGACCCGCCTCCTGGATACCAGCCGAGCCGGTATGTGTTGACCGGTCATGTTCCGGTAGTGACAAGAAAACAGCGGAAACTTGGGTGCCTCCCACGTTCCCAACTTATGTGATCACGTGGACACCACCACCAAGACCTGGGAAAATGTGCAGTCACATCTATCTGCAGGCTTGTGTTTGTCTATAAGAAGACACCACAGTCATCTCAGCTGACCAAAGGCTGCTTCCGGAACGACGTCACCACCCACATCAACTGCGCAGCCGTCAGTAGTCTGGGGTGTGACTCAAACCCGGCTCCACGTTTGAGTCCATCCTCACCACGCGGGGCGCTGCTCGTCTGCGTTCCAGGCTCAGGAACTCGGATGTGACTCAGCATTCCCCTGTAATCTCAACACTGAACTGTCCCAAGAATAAGGTGACCAGATGTCCCGCTTTTGGCAGGACAGTCCCAATTTTTAATAATTTGTCCCGCGTCCCGTGGTGTTTTAAAAAAGTCCCGATGTTTGGAAAGAATGCACGACAAGCTAGGGAGCGGCGGGAGATAGACCCAATTTTTCATCAAGAACCCCCTCCCCCCGGTCAATGGTGTCCCGCTTTACCAATGTTAACATCTGGTCACCTTACCCAAGAAGAACTCATAATCTTACACTAAAAGTGGCTTCTCCTCCATGCTCCCTGGTCCTGTGTGACCTGTCGGCATCTCAGAACACAAATCTGTCCCCGTCCCTCTCCAGTGACTTCATTCAAGCTCTGGGAAACCAGCTCTCGCCCCAGCACTAGCACCTGGCCAGCCATCACCACGTCTCACCTGCAGGGCTGAGTGGTCTCCTAATGGTCTCCACGGTCATCCCTCCCTCCCTACGGCCCTGTCTGCATGACACATCCCGACGTAGGTGTGAGAAGAACACGTGGGGAGGCCGGGAGAGATCGGCAGTTGTGCCCTTGCCTTGCAATCATGAGGTCCAGGGATCAAATCCTGGTCCCAGCCCATGCAAACCCATGTGCTGAACTGTGGCGGAACCAGTAACCACCAAGACAGCTCAGCAGCGAAGGTTCTCGCCTCCTTCTGTTCCCGCCCTACGCAGCCCCACATCCACCTGTGTGGGATGAAACCATGTCACAACTGATGACATACAACTATGGAGACTGCTCTGGGCCCTCCCCCTTCTCTCTCTCTCTCTCTCTCTGCCTCTCTGTCTCTGTCTCTGTCTCACACACACATCTACTCTCCAAACAATAAGCCTTTTTGAAAAAGTGCATGTAGCATGTCATGCTGCCACTTCAAATGTCACCCTATCCCCTGCATGTCCCCCCACCTCTCACACACCCACATCCACACCTCGTATCATTTTTAAAAATAAAAGCTTACCGAAGTCGTTTTCAAAATGTTCGTGCCATTGACACGGTATACTTTCCTTCTAAGAAACTTATCCCAGACTATAGGTGAAATTTCAAGCAACTTGTAATTGAAGAAGTTAATGAATGAAGTGAGGGCAGCAGTTGACTAAATGAGGCTTAACCTAGAGTAGGCTATTCTGTGGGCCGCAGCGGAACACTGCCAAGTTCACCATCGGCGCCCCCTGCGCCCCGCCTGTGCCAAAGACGCGATCTGACAGATCAAATACAAGAGGGCAAAGTGGAAAAGTCACAGTCGTCAAGAACAGGCCTGGGAGGGGGGACAGGCTCCCGCCGCAGTCCCCTGGGCCCCACAGAGCTGAGCAGCTGGGGTCCCCCGATAACTGTGCTCCCTGGGCTGCAGGGCCCTGTAGGAAACGGGGGCACACATGGGGTCCCCATTTGTGACAGGAAGCTGGCACAGCTGCTCCTGACAGCGACTTCCAAGGCTGCATCCCATGGAGCGAGGACCTGGGGAAGAAAGGGAAATCCAGCCCCAATTTGTACCCAATTTGTATACGCTCAGATCCAGCGGTTACACGGACCAGATCCGGGCCCAGCAGCCAAACGGTGCCTCCAGATCGGGCCCTGGACAGGGCGGAAACCCGGGGACCGGCCTACCAAAAAGCTCTTCTCTCAAGACCCACGGGCACAAAATTCCACGAGCCACGCGCATAAGCTGGTGCTGAAATGCAGTCAGCACCAGCGTCGGTGTGAAGGAGCGCTCGCACCAGGTGAGCTGAGAGCAGAACTACCCGGAGAAGCGCTGAAAGGAGGTGTGTGCAGAGTTCTCACGGAAAGAAAACGGTACCTTTTTTCAGAAGACAAACCTATGATACTGGGCGGAACATGTCGAAGACTAGTACCCATGGAAAACAAAAACGAAATAAAAAGCCAGTCGGAAACCGTGAAAGTGCCAGGAAGCCACGGAGGACGGCCGTCCACGTTCTACGAGGACACACGGGTCACCCCACACCTCTGCTCCCAGCTAGCTCTCCCCAAGAGTGCAGGGAAATACATGTTCAGAGAAACAAAGGCCATGGTTGTGCCACTCAAAGACCCTCCCAGAAACCGCTGCTGGAAATGCTGCTTCCGCCAGAACGAAAGCAATCCCAGAGGGGAGCGGTGGGTGCGAGAGATATTGATAAAATACATCGGTGACTTTAATTAATTATTGACTCTGAGAAATAATAATTAATTATGTGTGCTTTGTCAGATGAACTCAACCTCAGACAACCCTAAGGAGGAAGATGGGGGGTGGGCAGACGTGTGAGGCTGTTAAAATGCTAAAGCCCGGGTCTGTTCTGTGCAGGAGTTAGATGGGTAGGTGGGATACGTCTAATATGGATGTTCACGCAATTTTTAAACAAAAGTTAAGTAGCTACAGATAGTCACTGTAACAGGAATACTATCTTTGACTTCCAAACCAACAGGAAAAATACAAAGGCTAGAAGAAAGAATCTTAAATCCCTCGGAGAAAACACATAAAAATCCATGTTGATAAAGAGGGTAAGACAGTCATAATTCCAAAAGTGCTCATTGTTGCAGAGAATGTGATAGGTTAAAGTGACATATTAAAATCAGTGTAAGTCAGATGGTCATCATTCTAAATGTGTTCATTATTGCACAGAACCATAATAGATTAAACCTACATGTTAAAATCAGGTAGCCGGCCAGATTTATTTACCATAAATGCATTTTCTCATAAACAAATCTTTTTGTAAGAAATACAACTAAGCAAAATGAACCAAAGATATTTTCAAAAAAGAAGTAGCAAAACATATCCCAGGGTAATAAATATAACACTTACAAGGAAAATTGCTTTAATAACATTAATATAGAAAAATATAAAAATTGAAGGTAAAAAGAGAACTTATGTTATGATGACAACAATCAATAAAGAAGATATTTCCATCTATTTTAAAATAATAATATAACACATTTTTAATTGTGAAAACAAAAAGAGGTTTTAAGAGGAAATCCTAACGTAGCAATGAAAATTGTATAGTCTATGACATCGGTGCATATGTATACTTGTGGGTTGTGTCTAAAGTGGTACTTGGAGATAAATTTATAACCTGAAATATGTTTATTAAAATAAAGAATTACTTAAAATAAAATAGGAGAAAGGAAGAGTAATATCAAGAGCAAAAGTAACTGAAAGAAAGTAAACAGATCTAAAGATGGTTGTTTAAAAAGACTTCTTAAATAGAAAAAAAAAAAACCAACAAGAATGAACAAGAGGAAAAAACAGAAAATATAGAGATATTAAGAATGAAAAGGAGATTTATCTATAGCTACAACATTCTGAACAATTTAATGTCAATAAATTTGAAAAATTAGATAAAATACTATTTTCTAGAAAATATTACCAATATATGAATAAGATATGTCTTATTAATAATAGAGGTATATAAATGTCTCATCACCATGTTGTACATTTGAAATAAATATAATATTGTATGTCAACTATAATTAGAACAAATAAAAAATATATATATTTTATTCTGTGATAGAACTTATTAAATTGTATACTTCAAATAAGTAAATTGTACAGTACATGAGTGATAACTCAAAAACGCTGCTACTTAGAATTTTTTTAATAAAAAATAAAACAGAAAAATCTGAATAAACCTGTAATCACTAAGGGAATTGTTACTGAAAATCGAATGCCCCTGAAGACGCTGCCCCAGGTGGTTTGAAAGGCCCGGTGGCCTAGCAGGTGAATCTGCAAACCTGCCAGGGCAGACGCTGGCCACGCTATAGTCCTGAAGACAGATCAACTGAACAACGGCCCAACTCACACTCCTCCGGGAGTGAGGAAGATGGAGCTACATCTGTAAACGTCTAGACCCCACACACAAATCAACTGAAGAAAACCATCTAGGATGCGATCAGTACGGTAGATGCAGAAAAGCACTGAATGAAACCACTATTTGTATTCAGTAAACAAGTCCGAACTAACAAAAAGTGGAAGGAAGCTTTCCTAACCGAATGAAAGAGATGTCCCCAAACAGACAGCAAGCACCATCCTTGGCGGTCACATCGTATCGGGCCTTCCTTTGTAGGCAGTTACGAGGAACAGAGACCCCAGGTCTTGAGCAATGTGCTGGGGCCCAATGTGAATAAAGCGGAGTTTAAGGATGTAAGGGGTAGCCCGAAGGCTATTATCAGTATCGAGTAGATGGAATGGCCGTTCATAGGAGGAACCAATGGGCAAAAGTCATGAGCAACCATTCATAATCTAACAAATGCAAAGGAAAGCGTTGCCTCGCATATCACATTGGCGAGTATTTTAACAAAGCTTGGTGCTGGTCAGTGAACTATAAGAAGACGTCCTACCACTCTCTGTGCGGGCCCTTACGTTGCTAGGGATTCTCTGGCAAGCAACTCGCAAACACGTGTCTATTCTTCTATCTGGGTGTTAATAGGGGTGTAGACTTCCAGTGACAGTGGATGGCATCACCATCTTAAAGTTCAGGCACTGACACCCTGGCCTACCAGGCCTTTAGCAGGCACTTGCTAAATGAATACAAGCAACATGTATAAACTCTTCCTATGATTGGGATATGGTTGCTGTTTTTGTTGAGAATATTTTTCCCGTGTGTGGTTGGTCTTTCATACGGTTGCTAAGGGCGGTTAGTTCTTCCAAGGTCAGGCAGCTGGAGAGTGGTGAGGTGGGTTCCGGGCCAGCTGTGTGCAGACAGGTCAGCAGGGACCAGGCAAAGGATCGTTTCTGATGCTTCAAAGGAGGAGTTAGGGCTTTATTTCATAACCCCTCCGGGGAAGGAGGCGCGGAGCAGGGTCATCGGCGTGAGCGTGAGAGCAGGGCGCTGGGGTGTCATTTGAATTTAATCATTGTTAAACGGGAAAAACATGATCCCACCCCTGTCTACAGGGGAGGAATCGGGCTTCATAGGCAGAGCATAGAGAAGTGTCCAAGCCCATGGAGTGTACGCCGCCGTAAGGGCGGCCCACACGAGTCACTCACACGGTGTCAATAATGGTTCCCGAGTTCTGACAGATGTACCGTATTCGTGCAAGATGTCACCAACACGAAAAGTAGGGGCGCGGGATGGGGTGGGGTGGTGACTATTGTCCAGCCATTTTTCTACCAACTTAAAACATTCTAAAATAAGAAATCTATAACTAATAAGAAGGGTCCTTCTGAGGATCAATGAGAGGCTGATGTGGGGGAAGCAGTGGTGGGACCCCCTCACCTCTTCTGCCAGGGTCACTGCAAGCTGACCTGGCCCTCCTCGGGGCGCATTTGCCACGGGGCAGCCGGAGGAGTCCGCGGGCGCTCCCTGGGGCTGCCCTGGGGCTTAGCTGTTCCTACAGACACCCAGGCCAGGCTGTGGCGAGGCCCAGCCCACGGGGTGGGGCCCCTTGCCAAGGTTGGGGTGTCCGCACACCTTCCCGACTGGGAGGGCTACCTGGAGAAGCAGGTACACCTGCGTCCTGAGTACAAATGCCGGGAGCACCAGGCCAGTGCTCCCTACACCCCGGGACGCAACCAAGATGTTTCCCAAAGGACCGGATGCGGCTGTGGCAAGAGGCAGCCGCCACGCAACACGGCTGGAGCCGGGCCCGTGCATATAAAAAAATGAACGGGGCGCAGTCTGCACCCGGCCCTCCCCCCGGCCAGGCACCAAGACCGACGTGGGGGACTTCCTGTCTTCCAGAGACGGAAGGAAGCAGAGGCTGAGTTCCGGAAGCAGCTCCTCTCTGCCGGGCTCCTTGCTGGCGAAGCCTTGAGTCACCGGTGGGGAGCTGAGCACCGCATAGGACCCACTGGCCCTGTGTTTCTGCCCCCAACTTCAAGTTTTTCCCCAAAATACCCCGGGAGGCTTTCCATTACACTTGCTTATACTTACAAAAGAAAAAAAGTGGAAGTGGGTGGGTATTTGTCCCTGTCGCTCATTATCCCCAATGTACTTTTCATCAGTTCGACATGAAAGCATCTTAATGCTCTCAATAATGGCGCTGGTAACTTTAAATATTAAAACCCATATTAGGAATTCCCCTGCGTCTGTTGGGAAAAAAAAAAAAAAGCCGTATTTACTTTCTGGATTGTGAGTTTGACCTAATCTCTGCTTTCTGAGCTCAATTTTGGATGATCCTAGGGCTGGTTCCCAAGCCCCACAGTAAATGCAGAGAGATTGGTGGTAAACAGGCTCTAACACATCAAAATTAAATGTTTCTAATTATCAACTTTAAACAAACTCTCGTCCTGCAGCTGGGGCAAGGCCACAGCACGTGTTTGTGATGCTCAGAGAAGGCTTTCAGGACACACAGCATTACCATAATTCTTTTGACTGCGGTTCTCACAGGACATCACACAAAGTCCCTACCCTTAGTTTTAATTGTGCAGGCTGCATTCTTAATTAAAAACTGTACAAATGGATTTTATGCCGTGCCAGAAGAAATCCAAGTTCATTAGTTGTAAAACCTGTTTAAAAATTGATGCAAATATGTGAATTCCTTAAAAGTTTGAGCTCAAAGTCCTCATTTTATGTTGAGTTGCTCTGAGTCTAGAGAATAATGAAGTCAACATAAATTAAGGGGTTTCGTTCTTCTTCTTTTTTTTGGTTAGTTTCTCTCTTTCTGATTTTATGTATATATATTTTTTCTTGTAGAATGAGATTCATTTTAAATTCATATTCTTTAGAGATTTGTAGGGGGGATCCTTACTGACCTTATCTTCTTGGGTTTCAGAAATGAAAGCTCATAAACCCTTTAATAATTTTGCCTATAAAGGCGCAATTACATCATCTCAATGACAATAGACATCAAGCTCGCCAGCCCTTCTCTAAATGCACAGGATTTACTTATTGTTGTAATGCATCATCTCCTAATTTAAATAATTTTACTTCAAAATGTTATCAAAGCTACCTTGCCTTTTGTTTTAATCTCTAAGTAGCTGAGCTTGTCAAAGAAACGGCATGGCCATTCTCTCCCGTTTTAATTGCGTTTTGCAAACAGGGCACCTTGTCAGAGTAGACATTCAATGAAGACATGTATTTGCTGCCCAGGTGGGTGCTGGGACTCGCTGAACGAGAGGAAGCTTGTCTCTCACGGAGAGATCTGGGCACTTGGAGGTGGGGGAGGGGCTGGTATGAACAAGTCACAACCTGGCCGTATAGTTTGCAGCAAAAACAATAAGGAAGTGGGCATGTGAACCTTGCTTAGAGCGGTGCCACCCCACTCACTGGCCACTGGTCCCGTGTGGTGAGTTAAGTTGAACTTTAAAGCCGTCAAAAGTATGTAAAATTAAAATGTTTATTGTTCTAGTCACACCGGCCACGTGTGATGCACAAAGGTAACACCGCTGACACGAAGGTTCTGCTGGGCAGCGCTGGTGTGGGGCATTCTCACACGTACAAGTGTGTCCCACTCCAGCTTGTCTCTGCATCTTGGGTGAGGTCATTTCTGCCTCACTCCTCACAAAACTTAAACACTGAAGAATCGTTGAGGGGAAGCCGGGATGCCTCAGCAGGTTGAGCGCTGGCATTGCAGCCCTGAGGTCCAAGGATCGAATCCCGGTCCCGGCCCATGTGGAGCCCTATGCTGAACTGGGGTGAGCTTCCCATGCGGGAGGCCCCCAGCCCGGTTCTCGCCCTACACGGCCCCCGCCCCCCTGTGTGGAGTGCAACCATGTAGAAAACTGATGATGTGCAACTATGGAGACGGCTCTGGGCCCTCCCCCTTCTCTCTGTCTCTCTATCTGTCTTTCTCTCTGTCAAAAACAATAAAATAAACCTTAAAAAAGACCACGGAGCCCCTGGGAGGCGTGCCCCCCGACCCCAGCCCTTCCTCTCCTGAGCCTGCGCCCCGGTCCCGCTCCTGCCAGGACAGAGGCGTCCTGACAGCAGACTGTCCTTCCACCTCCCCGCCACCCTGGGCACTTAACAGAGCGGATACTTCCATAAACAGCCCCCCGTGTGAGGCATGGGCCTCATTTACAGGTACTCAGGACCCCAATATCCAAGAGGTGACCCAGTCAGCTCCATCAGTATGCTACAGGCATGACGCATGTGTGACAGACAGCATGTGTGTCACTCAGGGGGTGAAAGGACCCCATAGTCCCTCTCGGGTCACGGAAGAGGCTGGGCCAAGCTCCTGAAAGGTCACTGTCATACCGTATTTTCCAGCATATAAGACGACCGGGTATATAAGACGACCCCCTAATTTTACAGTTAAAACATAGGTTTAGGCCTATATTCGCTGTATAAGACTACAGCCTCGGAAGTGGGGGGTCGTCTTATACAGCGAATATAGGCCTAAACCTATGTTTTAACTGTAAAATTAGGGGGTCGTCTTATATGCCGGAAAATACGGTACTCATGCCACCTGAGGGCAAACCTCTAGTGGCCACCTGCTCTTCCCTAACCGATTACCAGTTCCATTACTAGTTCGGGAAGGTTTAGCAGGAAAACGAAACAAGTAGAAAGCCCTGGTCAGAGACTAAGTCTCAGTGAAATGATTGACTAATGAGAAGCCAATGCCACCTTTTCACACACTTCTTTTGCGTGCTTCCGCTGTCTCAAAGAGATTGCCACCTGCATCCGCCAGGCACTGCCATGGAACTGAGAGCCCCGACGCTTAGCATAGAACAACGTGAGTCTTATGTCTTGTGAGTCTGTGGGCCCATGAGTGGTTCAGCTGCCCCGAGCCGGGCTTGGCTCCTCTTGGCCGGGTTCGCTCAGGTGTCTGCAGGCGGCTGGCAGGTGGGCTGGGATGGCTCAGCTCTGCTCCACGGTCTCTCACCTCCCAGGAGGCTAGCTCAGGCTCATTTCAGGGAGTGAGCGGAAGCATGCAAGGTCTGCAGGGCACAAAGGCTCAGAACTGGCCCGTTGCCATTTCTGCCACATTCTAGGAGCCAAGCAGAGTCACCGGGAGTCCAAGTCAATAGGCGGGGAAAAGACACTTCTCCCTGGTGGGCAGAGCTGCAAAGGCACATGGCCACGGGCCTGGCTCCAGAGAGCAGTGAAGGCCTGTGGTTATTTTGCTCAATGTAGCTGAGCTTATTGAGAGACTTCACATTCCCTCACAACTCCCCCACTTAAAGGGTACAATTTAATGGTTTTTGATATGTTTACAGAGTTGTACAATCATCACCACAATCTACTTGAGAATATTTTCTTAACCCTAGAAAGAAATTCCATACAGATTAGCAACCTCTCCCCAGTCCCCCCAACTCCCCTGCCTCTTCTCCTCGGCGACCACTAATCCACTCACTGTCTCCCCTGGTCGGAGGACAGTGGCCATTTCTCCGATCAGCCGCCGCGCAAGCTCTCCTTCCCCGGGGCTGACGTGAAGCGCACTGCTCGTGAGCCGCAGAGCGCTGGTCGCTGGATAAGCTCCGTAATTTCTGTTTCGGTTTCAGGCTGAAGGATCGGCTAACAGGGAGCCAAGAGCAGAGCCCGAGTCCCGTTGTCAGATGTCCTGGACGTGATGTGACGTGACCACCTTCTCCCCGGACCCAGGTGGAGGGGACCGCTGGCCGGGAACATCATGAAAAAGCTCCAATACCTTCTAGGTGAAGAAAAGGTTAGCCATGCTTCCCTCCCATTCCTTTCCCTTCGCTCTCCCCCATCTGCAAATGGAACTGGGAGTGTTGAAATGTTGCAAGTTATTTAAAAAAAAAAAAAGGAAGGAAAGAAAGGAAGAAGCTCGCCTGGTATTTCTGATCGGAGCAGAGGCAGAACGTGCCCAGGCCTCTCCTGGGAGGACCTCTCTCGATGATTTTCAGTTGGATTTTTGCAGGCCCATGAGGTTAGGATAGTTAAACAAACTTTGGATAAATGCCGCTGGCTTTTTATTCATTTATGAACGAACCCTGCAATTCTTTGGAGGTTCCACCATCAGCACTTTTTATAGAGCCCCAAAACAAAATGTTTCAATATGATTTGGAGTACCCAGCGTTCAGAAAATGTAATAAAATGGAACATAAAGGCCCGCTGTTTCGTTTAATAGAATTATTCAAAGACTTCTTCGTAAACTTCGTTTGCACACACTCACTGGGGTCAAGCTGAGTAAGTCAGCAAACCAGCTGGGCCGGTCCCCGACTCGGCTCGGCAGCGGTTGAGAGTCCAGACGTTGTGCGCAGCTGGCTCATCGGTCTGCTCGGGGCCTTCCCGGGCTGCAGCATCCAGTGCAGCCAGGAGCACGCTGCAGAGCTGCGCCTTGGAGCCAGGAAAGCGGGTGAAGATCGGCCCGACGTGGCCCCCGTGGAGCTGCTGGAACGAGTCGCAGCCTTATGAAGAATGTCAGCTCTTCTGCTCAGCCCTACCCCTCACCTTCCTTCTGCGTTCAGGGCAGGACAGCGGGGACCAGACAAAGTCAGAGACGTGTCATCAGAGAGAAAAGCCTGGGGCGGAGGGAGAGAGAGGGAGAGAGGAGAACGCCGAGGAAGCACCCAGCCAGCACGATGCGTGGGTGCATCCTCCTTTATCCAGGGCCGCTGGGGCGGAGGTGGAGAGAAGCAAGAGAAAGGACGGCAACAGGAGAGGAGGCCCCCACACCGCACCTTGAGGGCGTTGTTTGTTCAGAAACCCAAACGCACCGGGCGCACACGAACGCCCGCTGGAGGGGAGGCCGCTGCCCGGCCAAACCCGCCTTCTCCCTGGACAGCCTTTGTTCCTGCCGAGCGGCCCTGCAGCTCGAAAGGAAACCGAACTTGTGGAGCTGCAATGTCCCTCTTTTCAGATCCGTCTTTGGCTGTTGACTTTGATTTTGGACTTCACAGCCCACCTCCCTGGGCCTGGTTTTTCTCTCCTTCACATTCTGGGGCCACGAATATAGTTTCTCAGCTGGTCACGGGTGTGTCGATAGCTGTCCACGTCATATCATACATGGGACACATGTGTCCGGATTCCTTCACACCTTGGAAAGCCACATCTTGTCTCGGGCTTCCCTGTTGTGAACATTCTGCTTGAGACAATCTCTCGGAATCTTGGAAGTGCACGGGTCCTTGAGGACACATGGGTGTGGCCGTTAAGCACATGCCAGAAAGAAGAAAATGCAGGCAGTGCAGAAAGCCTCTCGACTTGTCCTAGAATCATCAACGCTACCAAGAAACGTTAGAGCCCTTCTCGATCGGCCTTGGCTCTTTCCCCAGCGTGAGGAATGAGAAAAAGGTGACAAGTTAAGGGCCATTTCTTTTTTACCCCTTCTCCCAAGGTTTCATTTGCAAAAACGAACACACAAACAGCTCTGTGCACGTTCTGCCTGCATTTGCTCCCACCCGGTCTCTTCCTGACCACCAGCCTCTTTTCTCCCCACACCCCCGTCAGCCCCTGTGGTTCTTTGATCTTTCTAGCTCACACTTGACTTCAGACATTTGAGTACTTGTGATTTCCAGGCATGGTGCAAGGCACTGAGCGTGCCCAGGTGAGTGAGACACAGTCCCTGTCCCCAGACACCTCCACGGCCAGCCAGGGAAACAGCCGCAGTATGTGCTAAACCCTCGCCGGACATGTGTTCTCAAGTTTCCTGGCCCCTCACTCCCGAAGGAAAGCGCTGACTTGGACGGGGGAGATCAGAGGCGATGTCAGGGAGGAGGGCTGACATGTGAACGGGATACTGAGTAGCAGGTCAGCGGCAGAGCTGCAGGAGCAGGGAGGCGGCAGGGCACACACAGGGCACACGCAGGGCACACGCAGCGCACCCGTGTCCGGAAGAGAGCCCCATAGACTAAGGTGACCAGATGTTAACATGGGTAAAGCGGGACATCGTTGACCGGGGGGGAGGGGGTTCTTGATTAAAAATTGGGTCTATCTCCCGCCGTTCCCTAGCTTGTCGTGCATTCTTTCCAAACATCGGGACTTTTTTAAAACGCTGCGGGACGCAGGACACATTGTTAAACATCGGGACTGTCCCGCCCAAAGTGGGACGTCTGGTCACCCTACCGTAGAACCGAGCTGGTCCCGCAGTGCCCAGGAGCGGAGCCACCTGGGAAGCACCTCTGTGCCCAAGAACGAGTCTGGGAAGTACGGGCCCTGGATGGTGCTCATGGAAGGCTGCAGGGCGGCCCGAGATGGGGAGATCAGAGGCCAGGCCATCGGCTCGGAAGTGACTACGGGCATCCCAACAAGCAAGGGACAGAAAGGGAGGCCTCCTGAGTGAGTGGACAACCTGGCGACCTGCAGACAGGGGAGAAAGGCTCACCGGAAAGACTCAGGTCTCCTGGAAGGTCTAGCTGTCCTCTGAGAGTCAGTATGAGCGGCGGCATCCATACAGGAGCACAGACCGTGGGAGAAATGCCCGGGGCGGGTTCTTAGTCCTGGGCCTGTGTGATCACGCCATCCACGCGGAATCGTCCACAGTGCCCCGGGAAACAGGGATGCCTCCGAGGAGGGACTGGGGTCTGCAGCGAGAAGGGTGACATGGACATGCCGAGCACACCTGAGCATCCAGCAAGGACTGAAACGACCCAGGCACGTTTCCTAAAGGAAGGGACTGAGCACACGGCTCTCAGAGATGTGGGGGGGCAGTGACAGTCCCTTCTACTCCAAGGGTCCACAGTCACTGCCCACCTTGACCCTGCAGTACTGAGGGAAGCTCGACCAGCGGGCATGGGTCCACCCGCTCCTCATCTCCTCAGCGACCTTCCCAAGTGCCGCTTCCGCGCCCCCTGCTACTCACAAGTGCAAGACGTGACCTTAGAAAAGGGCATTCCTTCAGGGAGCCTGCATTCGCTTAGTAGACATGCTGACGTCCATGTGAGAAGTGTCACGACTCGGTGCAGCAGAAGGTACAGGTGTTGTCCCCAACCCCGTCTGCCTGCCCCCCTGCTACGGGGCACGAGGTCACACACCAGTTGTTGGGTGACAGCAAACCTATACATGCATCAAGTCGTTTGGAGCCATTGATACTGGGGAGCGGCTGCTGGCCACACTGGTGGTTACTTATAGAAGAGAATGTTGAGAGGAGAAGGGGGAGAGAAAGAGGAGAAAACCGGGAGGCTTCTCCGAGGAAGCAAGGCCTGCGCAGACCTCTCAAGGGCGCAGGGGCTCGCCCGGCAGACCGAAGGAGGGCCGCCGCCCAGAGTCCGTGAGGTGTGAGAGGAGGTGTGAAACCTGGAGGGGCCTGTAGCTGAGCCTTGGCTGGGAGCAGGGGTGGGGGGTGAAGGTCACGGTGAGGGAAAGGGCTGAGGACATGCTCAGGGGAGTGGGGGGCGAGGGGGTCATTAAGCCAGGGAAAAGGAATTTGAACTTTGTCCTGTAATCAAGGTCAAAATACCAAAGAGTTAGGCGAAGGGGTGACACAATCAGATTTGCAGTCTTGAAAGGTCACTGGGCAGGCGGTGGGGGGAGACTGGAAGTCTGAGATGTGAGGAGGCCACGCTCTATGCAGAAGAGAAAGGGGGTGATCTGTGCACAGGAGCGGGGAGACAGAGCAGCTAGTGACAAGAAAGGTGAGTTGGTAGGAACTGGCCGTGGGGACCGCTGGGAGGGACTGAAGTCGTCAGAAGACACCGCTGAGCTTCTGGTGGGGGCCTGGTGGACATGCATGTCCCTGACCTAGTCGGGAGACCCAAGGCACAAAGGCGTCTGGGGAAGAGGGCGAGGCCAGATGTGGGGAGAGCGACGGGACCGGAGCAAAGAGAGCAAGTTCTGTTTGGGCCGCTACGCCCTCCACACCCATCGGCTCCTGGACTGGGCGTCCCTGCCCATCCTCACCGTCCACTGAGTGGCCACGCTGAGGCCCTCTCGAATCTATCAGTCAAATGCTGAAATGCAAGGTGTTACATTAAAAGAGCGTACAGTCAAGTCTTTTTCTGGGGGCATTCACCCACCCCCAACTTCTCCAAAATTCCCAATAATCATCTTCCTGCTAGAAAACCACCCAGACCCAGTTAGGGGTTAAATTCATTCCACAATAAAAGCAATGATAGTTTCACTTCATGGGTGTCTGTTTGGACTACGTCGCCAATCCACAAAAAAAACCCAAATTTCTCGCCGTCTGTTCACTAAAGTTCTAATTTGAATGACTCTCATTGTGTATTTTCTCTCTCCCTGGTGTGAAATAAGGTAATTGTGTGCAGGAAGCACAAAATTTACACAAATACTCAGTATCAAATAGGCCAAATTTTTTCTGAGCATAATAATGTCTTCCAGAGATGGAGACATGGGTGTTCCGCAAATAATTATCCCCCAGCCATTGTGTAATGGCATTACTCATTGATACCCTGAGATAGTATCATCCCCCAAAATGACCACGTGTTTGCTAAGCACACCGTCCCCTCGTTCAGTGTATTTTCAGAGTAAGTTTTAGGATAATTCTCTGTGCTTCCAAAAACTCAAGTCAAATATGTCTTCCCGTAAGGAGTTGGCAAAGCAAGTATCACAAAAGAAAAGAAAAGAAAAGAAAAGAAAAGAAAACACTTGAGAACAACTTATAATAGAAAACCATTTTTTATATTTAAAAGCCTATTAAAATGCAGGTATCTATTTGCCTGATGTCCCCATTTCTCAAATCAAGCTCTCTAACTTTCAGAAGGACCCCAAAGAGGGAAGGCACAGTCAGTTTGGGGGCAAAGGAGTGGGTGTGTTGGGAGGAGAGCGGAGGTGGAAATAGCGTGAATGTACTGAATGCACAGCTCCAAGGCCCGAGCCGGTTACTGCCGTTTGCCCTCGAGAGTTGGAGGAAACGCCGCAGAACTCACGGTCCCGGTTTGGTTTTATTTCGCCTGCCTGGGAGTTCTGCTTCCATCTGCGGTGTCAAAATCTTCAGCAGATCTTTGCTTCCACACTAACAATGTGTGTGTGTGGTGGTGGGGTGGAGGGTGTTAATCTACAAATCTTACATTTTCTTGAGCTGATGTCACAAGGCAACTAGGTCATCGGAATTCTGAATGGTGACAAGCCTCTCCTAAGAGACATAAGACATACTAATGGTTTCACTTTTGGCAGTGCATGAGGAAAAGAGGCAGGAACCATGAAACAAGTAGAGAGGAAATGCTGAGACTTCAACAGACTCAGAGAGCAGGCGTGGGCTGCAGTGAGAATTTGAAATCTCCGGGGGCCCCCAGTAAAAAGGGAGCCCACAATCCCCCCAAAATCTTTCCCATAGGCCCTAATAGGTGCTTACAAGAGAGATCGGGGAGAGAGAAGACCCACACGTGTTCCTACCTTTGTAAATATGCACTAAACCCAACTCCCCAGGGCTTTCTCTCACCTTAAGGAAAAGCCTTGAATAATTGAGGAAAGGCTAAGAAAGCCCTAACCCTGCCTTAGACACAGGCAAAGACCTGCTGCCTCCATAGAAGAGACAGAGACAAAACAAATCTCTCCCTGCCCAGAAGCCTGAAGTCCATTTGGGAGAGAGGGGCAGGGAGCTTCCCCCACCAGACACCACTGTAGATCTACAGCAAAATGTGGCTGCCCGGTGGGAGGGGCCAGGAACGTTAAAGAAACCCCGCCCTTAAGGAAGAGATATACGGAGCCTGCTGGAGGCCCAGGCAAGTCCGGGAGAGCTGAGAACCAGCCCTCATCTCACCCTGAGCATTGTACGTGGTACACACAATGGTTGTCTACACTGGGGGAGTGCAGATCAGGGAGATCCAGAGAAAGACCCCCCATTCACAGAGTTCTGTGGGGACTGTCGAAAGCTGAAGCTGAAACAGAAACCCTAAATGTCCCTGGGGCAGCCGAGGTCCACACAAGGAACAGACTGCAGCAGCCCACCAGGGGAGGAGCCTTAAGCCTGCAGTGCACGAAATATCACTTTGGCAACAATAAAACCCAACTGCAGTCAGCAGTGATTAGATTGACTCTACACCCCACAATAATGTCCTGGCGCCGAAGGAAGCAAGCCCATTTCAGCATCAATGTACTTTGTCTCAGTATCCGCTACGCTATACCTGATGTCCTTCATTCAGTAAAAATCAGGAAACACACACACAAGTAAAGGAGGGGAAACCACCTCAAGATGTAAGACAGTCAACAGAAACAGACTCAGAGATGAAACAAATATTGGAACAGAGGGGCTTTAAAATCGCTGTCATCAACATGGATCTAGAGGAAAAGTGGACAATTTGCATAAACAAATAGGGGAAGTTCAGCTAAGTGATAGAGATCACAAACCAGAGTCAAATAGAAATATTAGAAATAGAAAACATGACGTTAGAGATCAAAAATTTTTCAATTGGCACATTAGCAGACTAGACAACGCAGTAAATAAAAAAACTAACAAAAGTGACTTTAAAGCTAAGTCAATAGAAATTACCCAAAATGAAAGATGAAGAGGAAAAAAAGGAGTAAAGTTAGGAGACAGAAACAAAGCAGAACGGCCGAAGCAGGTGAAGCAATGCCCAAATGTTCTAACACACTAGCAAATACAGCCCCTGAAGGGGAAAAATGGAACGAGAAAGTCAATATTTCAAGAGATAACAACCAAGCATTTTCCAAAATCAATGAAAGACAAATTGCAAAACCAAGAAGTTTACAAACTTTGAGAAAGATAAATTAAATACACATTTTGCCGCATCATGGTCAAACCACTAAAATACCAAAGGAAAAAAATCTTGAAGTCAGTCAACGAGAGGAAATATTATATACAGAGAAACAAAAATGAGAAACACCAGAGACTTTATGTCTTGAAACTTTGAAAGCTAGAAAATAATCCAGTGGCATTTTTAAAGCACCGAGGGAAGCAACAACAACAAACTGCCAACCAAGAATTTTATAGCCTGTGAAAATGTCCATCAAAACAACAAAACAAAACAAAGACTTGTCCGTACAAACAAAAGCTGAGCAATTCCATTGCCAGAAGTGCAACCACAAAGAAAAATTACAACAAATTCTTCAGACAGAAGCAGTATGACATTAGATAAAAATTAAGTTCTCCACAAAGGTATGCAGAGCTCCAGAAATGGTAAAAAATGATGGCAAGTAGGTAATAATTTTAAGGTTGTTTTTTTGTTTGTTTTTTACTGTTTTAAAAAACATTTGTGTAAAGCAAAGATAGTAAAAATTGATTGTAGGTTTATAACATACAAAGAATAAAATGTATAACAGCATTAGCACAAAAGATGGACGAGAAGAAGTGAGTGCTCTCATAAGGTTGCACACTCTACTCAAAGTGCTATCATCACATTTGAACGTGACTGAGATAACACAAGATGTACATTTCAAGCCCTAGAGCAACTTGTAAAACAATAAAACTGGTAGAATAGGTCAGTTGTAGATACAAAATGAAACCATAAAAAATACTCAATTAATTTAAAAGAAGGCATAAAATGAGAAAAATTGAACCAAAAAAAATAGGCAGGACAAATAGGAAACTCATAGTAACATAACATATTTAAACCTAACCATATCAGTAATTACATTAAACGTAAATGGTTTATACACACAAATAAAAAGGCAGAGATTGTCAGATTGGACCAAAAAAAGCAAGACCTAACTCTACAGTAGCTAAAAGAAACCCACTTTAAACATGAAGACACACAAAGGTTAAAAGTAAAAGACATGAAAAAAAAGAAATACCAAGAAACACTCATCAAAAAATAAAATAAATCTGGGGTTGCTATGTTACTATGGAACAAAGTACACTTTGGTAATGAATTTTATCTTGGACAAAGATAGGCAGTAGATAATAATAAAGAGGTGACTATATCAAGAAGATAGAGCTTTACTAAGTGTGTATACACTTAACAACAGAGCTTTAAAATATATGAGCAAAAACTGGTAAGACTGAGAGGCGAAATGAAAAAGTCTACAAGTATAGTGGCGACTTCAATTCTAAAATGTTGTTAAAAAGTATTCATTCATACCGCCTACCCAAGCGCAAGCAGTCATATGGGGCATGGAGGGGCCTGCTCAGATTCTTCTGCCTGACACTTTGCACGTGTGTGTGAAACTCAAATGAATGTCACAGCAAGACAGAGTTCCATGTAGATGACAGACGCGAACCAGTCACACGTGAATGTCCCCAGCTGCTCCAGTGCCTTCCTGGCCACACAAACTGTGGAAGGCACCTTAATCCACAAGTGTTGATCCCGTTTTCTCGGGAAGTTGATTTTCCTGCATTTGTAGACTTTTCTCTGGACACTAAGAATTCAATAACTATGACTGAATGGGATGCTGTGAATAACCGTAGATTAATCACTTTGAAATGACTGATCATAACGCATAACAGTAATTCAGACAGAATCAGAGCACAGAGCCCCGCAGCTTGGTCTCAGAGCCTCGCTTTACCTGGGACCGACTGGGTTCACTACAATTACACCAAGACAGATGGATGAGAGAGAACAAGAAAGGGGGGGAAATTCTTACGCTCTCATAAAATAGTATAGCAAGTGCAGCCATAGACCCTGCTAGAATGGTCCTCGGTGCTCCAGGAACTATGGCAATAACTGCATGGACTCCTCCAATCTTCCCAGTAGCCCTCTAAGCACAATTACACTAACTTCTGAGTTGAAGCTCCTGGGTCTTGGGTCTCTCCCGCTTGCCCAGGCCCCTCAGCTAGTCAATGGCGGAGGGAAGAGTCAAGGCTACGTTTGCCTGAGTGAGCAAAACTCACCTGACTGTGGTGGTTCAGAATGACTTTGAAGCCAAATATTTACTGAACATTCTCTTTGCTTAAGAAGCCGTTTAGAAACTCGGAGGACAGGTGGCTGACGGTGGCTTTATGGGTGGTCTACCCACCATGCACACAGCCTGACCCACAAATCAGGCTCCCAGGGCCACGACCAGAGGGCACAGGTCATCGCAAGGGTGCTGCTGATGGTCATTTCCAAGGGCGAACAGATTAAAGTCTACTCTCTAGCCTTTCCCCAAACAGCACCTGTTCTTAGGGAGAGGGGGAAAAAATAGCCTTTAAATTGACTTCACCATCTGTTTTGAATAATTCTGCATAATGTGAATAAGCTTTCTAATTTATCATCTCAGATTAGTATCAGAATTTCTAAGAGGAGATTCAGAGATGGGATGCAGTCCTCACCGATTGTACCACACAACTCATTTTGTACACGAGAGAGACAGAGGTGGGGGACATACTCTTTCGGCATGTCACTTATTCCTTCGGAAGATAAATGAGGCAAAACTTAGACGCTCTGGCTTACGAGGTAGTGGCGGGTGACTTTTTGAAGGAAGGTGGCCTAGGAATAATGGGTGCTCTAGGGGACGAGCAGCCAAGGCCACCCAGGAGGGAAGGCAGTGTGGGGGCCACTCTGTGCCCGCCGGGCACACTCTGGAACCCAAGTGCAGGCTGCACCATGACTGCTCCTGGCAGCACGCACCGCCTCGCACAGCTTCCTGTCACCAGGCAGGCCCCGTGCCCACGCACCCGGCCTGCGGTGCCGTGAATGGCGTGGGGCTGCGGACAGGGGGCTGATCTGTGACGCGAGGGGGCGGCTGCAGGGATGACAGAGCATTCCGCTGCGGACTTCCTGCCCCCCTCCTCCGGCAACATGGACCGGTTTGGTCCTGGTGGCCCGTGCCGCGTGTGACAACCGGGTGGGGACACGTCTCCTCACTACACAGCTGATTCAGAATACCAGCCTGAAGCCGCCCTCTTCAAACCGTTAGAACTCTATGGAATGTCTGTATGTTGTTCTGTCGTCGCTCTTACACGCGTTGGGTTTGACAAAATGTATGTTCCCGGGGTCGTGGCACCACCTAAGAGAACCGCCACCAGAATTCCAGACGTAAATGGAATGGCTGGACTGTGGATGCCACCTGTCACCTACCCACGTCACCGGAAGGACCTCACTTAAATCCTTCCATCCCAGCGTTCGGACGGGGAATTAGATCCAGGAAAAAGAAGCCACCCGGGTTCCCAGGGGAGCAGAAGCCGCGTTGCCTCTCGCGGCCGTGGAAGCGCTTGCGCTTTGGCAGAAGCTCATGGCTGTGCGAAGAAAGCCGACGCAGTGGCTGCCCACGCCGGTCCTGGTAAAATGAGCAAAAAAGGCAAAAATCCCTCTTCTCTTCTGGGGCATCTATGTTCTCTTCCTGCTCTTTCTCTGTGGTTCCAATTGGCACACACCCGGGAGCGGAGCTCACAGGAGAGTTTTGATTTACTGATGCCTCCTGCCTCCCGCGCGTCCCCGGCTGCTGCTCGCGGGGAATGGATGGAGCAGATGTTTGACACCGCAACACCTCTTCATAACTCGGCTCTTCAACAGCACTTTTACAAGTACTTCCTCGCATCGGTCCTCGCTCTGCACAGGAAGCTGAGGTCATCGTGAAACACGAGGCGGGGGCAGGAGCCCGGACCATGTGCTCTGCAGCTGGGCCCCCCGCTTCCCAGCACGTCGGCGATTTATGAACCAGCCATAATTTCCAGCTTACGGACCAAGACATAAAAGTGTTGACACCATTATTGTAACATCTGCGAAGGGAAAAGTATGAGCCGGTTTCTAAGTGCACACATGGTACCGGAGTTCTCGAGATTCGTTAATGCTTAATTGTATCAGCAGCAGCAGTCATTATTTCTAACATGAGCAGTGTCTTCCCATTGACCGTCAACCGAAAGGGTTCAGAGCTGACCGCAGCGGCACTGCTGCGGCCTGATTGACTGGGCACCAAGGTTCCGCTAGTGGGTAAAGCAGACAGGGCGCTGGAGGGCGCACCCGCCTGGTTTCAGGGTGCTCGGTTCACTACTGCACAGGGTCCAGCGAGCGTTCCAGGTTGACACTGCCAGCCATGTCTTCGTCATCGGTGGGAGGAATACGGAGGCTTCTCTTTCCACCCCAATGCCACGCACACCTGGACACAGACTTCCGTAGGTGTGGGTGCCCACGTGGAGCAGGGTGTTGGGGGAGAAGAACCCAGGGTGCGCGGGCGTGTCGTTCATGGCTGGGAAGCTGGCCTGGCCACTTACAGCAATGAGGCCTGCTCTCCCCGGGCCAGCAAACAGGAGCCCTGCTAACGCAAGCCCCTGTGCCCAGCGGCTCAGGTGCCCTGGATGCTCCGGCTTCACCCAACAGGTGACTCTTCTCACCTGGCAGCCCTGTCTTCACAGATGGCTGCCGTGAAGACACCCGGTGATGTGAGAGCTGACGAGACCGACATAACGACGGTGCGTGCCTAACGTCGTGTGTGTGTGCAGGTGCACACACGTGTGTGCATGTTGGAGGAGGTGCAGAAGATGCAGAGAGCACTCCACTGTCGCTTTCTCCATAACCTCCCATGGGCTCAAGCATTTTGCCTGCCGGGCTGATGTGGGGATGAAAGGCCGTTCTGGAAGCTTCTTCCGGCTGCCCCGGGGCGTGCGGCCTCCTCCCCTGCAGAGGCAACTCCTGAGCCCGCGTGGCTCCCGCAGCCCTCACCGCATAGCCTCTCACCTGACGCTGAAACCCGTTGTCAGAACGCTACACACCTGACACTCCCTGTCTCTCCATTGCTCTCCAGCCGTTTCAAACCAGCCATCCCTTTGCATTAGCTGCCGTGCGTCCCAGCACATTCAGGGAAGAACGTCCACAGCCAGCCCTGTGAGACGTCTGCTTCATGAAACTACGGACCTTCCCTTCTTGTTGCCACATTAACCCCAACACTGACGACTCCTGGCACTGGGGGGCATGTCTTAGCTTCGATCCCCTAGAAAGCAGTTGAGGCGGCTTGAATGTCACCGTTTTACTGGTGGGTATAACTCCATGGCAGGGAGAGCGACAGAAGAGGAACTCGAAGTGGAGCGGGAATGAAGGACAAGCTGACATGCTAGCACCCTGGCCCTGCTTTGCAACGAAGTCCAGCCGATCCGACCAGAGCTTCACAGGTGCCCCCTCAGCAGGTGAGACGTCATCAGATTGCAGGGGTGTCATCCATTGCAGAAAGCAAAGCAGGGTGACTGATGCACCTGTCCCCTCTGTCCCGCTGGTCCAAGTGTGCTGAGAGTGGAGTCCCGCCTCCCCGCACTGCTGGGTGCCGTCACTGGGGGCGGCCTTGCTCTCCAACATCCAGTCCGTCTGCTCAGTGAGCCCAGCACTGAGCCATCTAACAGCGCTCAGGACCTCAGTGATCCGTGCTCACCTCCGCGCTCACTATCCTGGCTCTCCTGCCCCTGCGCCGTCCTAACAGGCATAGAGACGTCAGAGTGAACGCCATCATCGCTTCTGCCAGGCTGACCAGAACGCAGTCCCAGAAAACAACTCTCCGCCCTCGAAGGATGAGGCGGGCCTTGCCCCGTGCAAGACACCTGACCCCGTGTGTGATTCCCGGGGCCGCCGCTCACAGAAAATTACCCGAAAATGACGACTTCCATCCACCCGGACGGGTGCCAACGAAGGCTCCGCCCGGCAGGCACCTGGCTGGCGTCTGCCCACCACGCAGCCGCGGGTCGGATGATCAGCACGCGCCTGCACGCCGGGCGCTGCTGCCTTCCCGCAGCACCGTGAGTAGGAGGCAAAAGTTCTGAAACCTTCCAGGAGGTTGCGGTTGCCATGGAAACCACTCCCTTGGAATCCTCGCGCTTATTCCCACCCGGGGAGCAGAAGATGTTCCCAACCAAATCCCGAGGGTCCTAAAAGCCAGGCAGACGGCAGGAGGGCGTGGGGAGGCTTGGGCGGTCCCCGCCAGGTGACAGTGAGGACAAGGGAATTGGGGACAGTGGGCGTATAACCCTCATTCTTCTGCCCGACGGGTGGTGGGAGCTGGACCCTATGGGCCTGTCAGCGTGTCCCTGTGACACGCCAGCCGGGGTGCCCGGTGCCCGGGCTTCAGGGCACAGCGGGAGCGGGAGCGAGGAGCTCACAGGACGGGACTGGCCTCTCACTCCCGCCTTCCGCTGCGCCGAACCAGCGGCGCCCTCCGGAGGGGCCGTGCCCACCTCCTGGGCTTCCGGGTCTGCGTGTCTTTATAAAGGACGGCGTGGGGTGCCTGTACCCCAGGTCCCTTTCCATCACGATGCTGCCATAATGAAGTGGGGGTGGCAGACGTCCTGGGTCATGGCTGGTGGGTTTGGGGGTCTCTTCCTGCAGTGGCCAAACTAACATCTCCAACGAGCACAGACTTGAGGACGTCCTGTCCACAGAAAGAGCCTTGCAGGTGGCACCGTCCCAGGTCATACTGACCCTGAAGGGGGCTGGGTATCGTACTGTCCTTAGTGCATCAGAAATCGTCACCAAGACATGTCCGTGTGTCTGCAAAGGATTCCTCAAAACTTGCGGGCAGAGGGGCAGCGGGCCACGACGAGGCCGGCTCAGGCCTGGTGCTGACGAGCCTGCCAGGGGTCTGGTGGGCATGGCTGCAGCCCCACTCAGGTGAAGATTCAGGTGTAGAGAGCCCGTCAGCAGGGAGAGCCACAGCGGTGGGCATGGGTGGAGGCAGGCTGGCCCAGGCCTCTGGAATCTGAGAGGAGAAAGCCCAGCTCTCGGCACCCACTCTGTTGCCAGGAGAAGCCTAGGACTTGAACTTGAACCCTGGCCCTTTCCTGCTCATGGAGAGTGTGTCATACACAATGCACCGCTGTCACTAAGAGGTGTGACGATGTGTTCAGTTTGTAAGACACGTTTTTGCTGGGCCACGTTTAAAGGGAATGTCTTGGTGGTGGAGGGATGCAGGCAGGACGGCTGTTCGCAGGGACGGACCAGCGATGACAAAGGTGGGGGTGGGGAAGCTCAGAGGAGGGCGGGGCGGGGCCGGCACCCACCTGCCAATCCTCAAGGACAGGGAACCCCAGGCCTGCAGTGCCCACCTAGAGGCAGCGCCCCCCGGGGGGTGTTCTGGGTCCTCCCTCCTCAGTTCCAAAGCAGCCTGGGTGGGTGGCTGTTTGCAACTCCTCTTTCAACCAGATTTCACAGCAACCGAGAGGAAGACGGTCTGTACATGAAACGCCGTTTCTCCTTGAACAGCCCTTAGAAGTCTGACTCCGACCTTCCGGCGTGTGTGGGGAAGGGGCAGGGGAGGCGGGAGAGGCGGGGAGGGGTATCGCAGAGCTTAAAGGCAAGCAGAAGGGTCCTCCACAGGGCAGGCGCCGGGACCACTGCTGCACACTGTCCCTGCGGTCACCGTTTAGACCATGCCCGAGGCCGTGGGGCTTTTGTCCCTGATGGTTGGCCCTCTGGCTAATTCCTTCATAACTGGAAACAAAACATCCGTGTTTTAAATCTGGTTGATAAATACGAGTATATCCTGCTACAAACCAGTTTAGAGCCCGCATCCCTCCCTGGGGCCCTGAATGATGATAAATACCAGCTTCTGCTGGGAGCCATCCGGTGAGATGAGTGTGAGGTTTTGTTTTCTCTTACTGCAACACCTATGGGACGACTTTAAACGAATTTCTGGAAAGACCATTTGAGGCAAAGGACAACCGAATGCTGAATGAGCTCTATTCCCGGGCCTGCGGCCTCCACCCATGTTTGTCTCCCGAGCAGCCCAGGGGTGGCGTGGGGAGCCCCTGAGCTCAGGCCTCCCCGCAGGTGGTGCCGGGAACGCGGGAGGAGGCAGGCGGGGGGTGTGCAGCTCGGTGGGAGCATTTCGCCACCACGCAGGGCACCGCTGGGCTGGCACGGGGATGCACACAGGGCAGCCCGGGACGCATTCCAAGAACGCACTTCCGATTTCTCGGCAGGTCGCTCCTGGGCCCTGCAGGACGGAGGCCGCGTCTGGGACCCGCGCCCACGTTTCTAAGGCTCTCCCATGACGTCATCGGGGTCAACTTGGAGTCCCCCTTCATTGCACTTGGCAGAGAATATGTCCACGGACTACGAGTCAACAGTCTTCATTTAAGAGGACTAGGGGGAGAAGGTAAAGGCACGCCTTCCCCAAATCTGGGGCCGGCAAGGACGCTCCCGGGGGAGGCAGGGCCCGACCCCATGCCTCTCCGCCCCCCTAGAGGGCTCTCTAAGGAGCCCTGTTGGGAGCTCGACTGTCACGAAGCCATGGGGGTAGCCGGTCCCTGGGGTCACACCCAGTGGCTGCACCATGAGCCACTGGCCAGAGGGCTGGGGAGCAGGCTCGCCTCTCCTCTCCTGATCCCAGGCAGGGCTGTGGTCGGTGGCATCTTGTCTGTGTGCCAGGGCTGCTGCAGCTCTCACCCCATGAGCTGCAGGAGGAAGGGGTGGTCTCGCAGACCCTCCAATCCCCGAGTCCCGCACGTGTTCTGTGGGGCAGTTTCACGGTGCCTGAATGCGCACCCGTGAGGCACATTCCTGGAACCGCTCACGACCACCCAGGCTCCGTGGTCTAGGTCAGGCGGGCTTTGAGGGGTGCCAGCTGAGTGACCCCCCCCCCCAGGCTCTGAAACCCGATGCTTATCACCCACCAGGCAACGGCGTTCCGGGGCCAGGCCCGCTGTGGGAAGTGCTCAGCTGGTGTGTTTTCGGCTTTTACCACCGCTGGGGCCTCCTTGTTTTCTTCACCAGACTGAAAAGGCATCTCTTAAATTCATGAGGCTTGACACGCGTGATGGTCTTGGACCTGGATGTGAAGTCCGTGTGGAAGGGGGCCTGGCCCGCCTCACCCCGGGCCCTGGGACCCCTCCCCCTGCGGCGTGCCCACCTCACCACCACCAGCAGCCAGGCCGCCTCTGTCAACTCCAGCGCCCAAACGCGGCTTCCCTGCCAGCTCACCTGCCCCTCCAGGCAGGGGACGCACCAGAGAACAGGACGCACCAGAGAACGGGACAGAGGTGTGACAAGCCCGGAGCGCTGGAATCGGGCACAATTTTAAGTCTTTCTCTCTCTCTCTGTTTTTCTTTTCCCTTTCAGTATCGCCATTCCGTTAGGTCAGTCCTGAATCACCTGCTCAGAAGAATGCTCCCCCCACCTGGACTGCTGTCCCGCCCCCACCCCCCTAGCCTCTCCCCCACCCCCCAATGCCTCCCCCACCCTCCACCCCTCCCTTGCTGCTTACAGACCAGCCAGCCCCTCCCCCACCCCCTAACCCCTCCCCCACGGCTTACAGCCCCGCCTTCTCGTCCTGCCTGCACTTCCTGGAAGCTGTTTTCCTCTGTTCCTCCCAAACTCACACCTCCGTGAACCCTCCCCAGGTGCCCGGGCGGCCCAGAAGTGCTGAGTGGCCCCCAGAAGCTGGGGATCGCTGAGGTTACAGGCTTGGTTTGTCTTGGTTCCTTCCAACAGTGAAGAAGAGCCTCCCCAGCCTGAACAAGGATTCGCTAAGAACTAACCATGAGAGACCAGCTCAGTTCACAGGGCTTCTCACGGCAGAACCAGGTCACCACAAAACGAAAGTGTCAGTGGCTACAACGTATATGGTAAAGCCATCAGGGAAATCAAAACCTCTTGGCAGGTCCAAATTCCCACACACGGTCTAGAAGATACTGGAATGGAAAACTGTGACGGCTACATCAGAAAATATACACGGGGAAAAGCTAAAATTAATTTAAAAAAATCATCGTGGGGACAAAAGTACGGATGTACGAATCAGAGCTCCTGGGAGAGTCGGTCTCGACGGCTAAAATGATTTCCTGACCATCTTTGTGTGTGGCAGCTACGTAAATAGACCAAGTGTTTCTCTTGTTTTTGCATCGACTGAACCCGCCTCACCGCGGAAGACACTTTCTCCACCACATCGCCGTGTTGATAGACCCCGTTCCACCCCCTTGCCTTCGCAGACGCTCCCACGGCATTTCCAGAACAGAAGATGCGGGGACAGAGCGGCAGGGTCACGTTGCCAGACACCGGCTCCTGGTTCCAGATAAGATGGAACAGGCAGCGCTAGTCCTGGCCCGTCACCCGCGCCCTAAGCACAGCTGAGCACGGTGGACAGTAGATATCGAGTCAGCACTCGGCGGCGGAAAGAAGACACACAACGGGCCGGGGCCCTCGGGCCAGAGACGCCCCACGTGAGAGCCTCCCACCCATCCTGACTATACGGGAGGTCCACGTGCTAACAAACTCCCGTGCCGCTCGTTTCTTACACACGGTCTCAGCCGCGAACTCAGAAGGGGGGAGGGAAAACTATGTTTCCCCCTCTAAGGGGAGAATAAAGGAGATGGTGACTCTGTCACTGGAGAGGTCAGCGCCCAAGGATCTGAATATCTTTGATCTGTGTGACCAACCTGAGAGCCCACGCGTGCGTGTGCACATGGATGTGTCTACACCTGGGTGCAGTCCACCGGGGGTGCCCAAAATGTACACACACACTTTAAGAGATGTTGCCCATGTATTACTTTTGGAACTTGAATTGAATGACAGTAGCAACGTGTAGGATGATGTCCACTCAAATGAATGCTAGCGTCACCACGCGCCAGGCAGGACACTCAAAGGAAGTGGTGGAAGCGCGGATGTCGTAGGAGGAACACCAGGCCAGGCTGAAGTGGACTTTGAAGTTTGAGAACCATGTGGAAGTTGGACAACGGAGGCGTGAGAGTGCAGCAGAACCTCCCGCACGCCTAACCATCGCACACATGCGCGATGAGTGTGAGACGCATGGTCAGTGGAAACGGCATGCGCAGCGATGCAAGCGGACACTTTGGTCAACGTTGCTCCAGCAGTAGTTCACCGTCATCAGAAGTGTCCAAAGTCCTCTGTGTTCCCTGAGCCAGGGGACTGGGAACGCCACCTAGTCAGGAAGTTCACGGGACACGTCTCCAGTGCCTCCACAGGGGCTCCGGTTTGCATTTTAGAGCCGCCCCGGCTGCAGCTGCAGGGGGAGGGGGCCGCCTGTGGCATGTGGCTCATTTACAGTCCTGCTGACCAGGCGAGCCATGGCCCCGGGTCCTTACACTGAGTTTAATACGTTAATAACCGTGTTCTCAGTGATCCCTGCTCCCCGATATCTGGCATATTAACAAGCGAGTGCCGCCAGGGGAATAGAAACCAGAATTATTCCATCAGATATAATTTGGGGGCGGGGGCGGCGGAGCCTTTGCCTCTTGTGAGGGCAAGCTGGCTTTCTCGTGCTAATAAAAAGCAGAAGCCACGAGCCGCGCCCCCTCCCCTCGGGAGTGGAGACGCTGGTGATCGGGGGGCTTTCGTTGCAGTTCCAGGAGCAACTAAGACGACGCTCTCAGAAGAGGAGAAAGCAGACAGAAAGGTCACGCAGCCGGACGGCGACGGGCGCTTGTGCACGCGCTGCCGACACGGAAAACACAAAGCCCGGAAGCCCGCCCTGTCCAAAGCAAGGGGTCTTTTTCTTTAATTGAAAGGTGGCTGCCCTCTCCTTGTGGGAGGTGTTCTTACACCTTGGTCCACGCTCACAGAGGCGGGGTCCCTCTCCGTTGGGTCGCACTCCTTGCAAAATCCACACGAGGTAGTGCTACCTGGTCAGGCTCACGCCAACTCTCTTGAACAAGAGCCAATGTTTCTTTCTTTTCCTTTTTTCTTTTTTCTTCAGTAACCAGAGCCACCAGGGGCCGGAGATCTTCAGAGCTTGAGGTTTAAACTCCTGTTTATTTGGATATGGCACCAAATGAAGAATTTTCTTTATGTTCCAGCAGTTTCTGGAACACCAGCTGTTCTAAATTTGGTTTAAAACATTTGTTAGAGTCGCCAGTAAATGGAAGAGAGAAGGAACTGATCTGCCTTTGCAAGAGGAAAATGCTCTCAAGTTTCCTTAAACAAGGCAGGCCTTCCCTGTAGCCGGGTTTGTAATGTGAGGGGCCGTCTCTAGGAGGCAGACCCTCCCCCGGGGGGCCTGGAGGGACGACATTTTTCACCCTCTGCGTCCCCCTCCCCCATATCCAGCTGCCCTGACACCAGCGACTGGGGCAGGTCCCAGCTCCCAAGGACCGGCCATCTCAGCCCACCAGAGGACGCATGAGGAGGCGCGCAGGCCCCTGGTGGGTCCCTGGTCGTGCCCACAGAGCCTGAGTGTCCCGAATGCTTCCCCAGTGGACGTGGTTGAGCTGGTCTCCAAGGAGCAGCGGGGGGAGGAGAATCGTCTCACGAGCAGCTCCCCCAGCAGTGCAGTGACGTCCTTTGTCTAGAGGAGAACGTGGGCCCGCCCCGCGGAGACCCCTTGTCCACCGATGTTCCTCAGACAGCCCGGCTCAGGGCCCCAGCCACGCAGAGGCGTGCCCTGCACTGTTTTGTCACCCACACACCTGCGCTGTGCCCGATTCCCAGGTACCTGGGCCCGCCCTATCACAGAGCAGGGGACAGAGTCTCACTGTTTCCGAACGCAGCAGAGTCTAAGTTTCTAAGACCAAAAGTTCCAGGGACGGTGGCATCTTTCTCCCACAAACAGAATGTGCAATGTAAGGACTAAGAACTAACTTTGAAAAACCAACACATTCTGGGAAGCCAGGTTGAGCGCTCGCTTTGCAGCCCCAGGGTCCGAAGATCGAGTCCCAGCCCCGGCCCGTGCAGACCCATGTGCTGAACTGGGGTGAGCTTCCCATGCGGGAGGCCCCCAGCCCGGTTCCCGCCCTGCACGGCCCCCGCCCACCTGTGTGGAACGAAACCATGTGGAAAACGGATGATGTGCAACTGTGGAGACGGCTCTCTGTCTCTCTCTGTCTCTGTCTCTCTGTCTCTGTCAAAAACAATAAAATAATTATAAGAAACAGAAAAACCAACACATTCAGCAGAAGCCCCCGGGCTCTTGCTCTCGCCGACCCCATTGTCACGGCTGCTTTTCCGCCTCCTCTGGTCCAGCAAAACCCCCTTCAGTTTATCTCACATCCCCAACGGAGCTCCCTCCTCGGCTTCGGCTCCGACCTCACACTTGGCTCTACACTAACTCTTCCAGGTACATGTCCTTACCCAGGTCATCGCAGCCCCTGGGAGCAAGGGCCCTGGGGGTCCTGGGGGTCCCGGGGCCCCCGCCACAGGCCCTACACCTGAGAATGACGCCCGGGTGGGTGTTGACTAGCTGACACGACCAGGAAACACCTCCCTAAGGCCCACGTCAGAAGTGTCCGAGTGAAAGCGCTTTTTCACAAGGCGTTCTAATAGGTCACAGTGAAAACACGTTCTCTAAGAGCCAGCAAGGTGTGTGAAGTGAAGGCTGAATGCAAACCAGAACCATATTGCAGCCCTCTTGACATTTCCAAAATAGTGACCAATAAAAGTTGCTATTTATGCGTGCCCTACTGGTGACACTATTAAATCTTTTGGCTGCACTGTGCAGGGGAAGGTTACAGGCTGCAAGCAGTGTGAATTGGAGCCATGTCTAAATTGGAATTTTATCTGGCACCATTTGGCTTAAGCTTGGATCGCTAACTTCAGGTTTTACTCATACTGCAATTATTCAATAGAGGACTCAGTGCTGTGTGGCATTTTTTTTTCAGTGTGTATAAAAAAAGAAAGAAAGAAAAGAAAGAAGAAAGAAAGAAAGGCTTGGGCACATTGCCCACACATGGATTTTGTTTGGAAAAGGCCAATCTCCCAATGTGGGGAGTGGAACGGAGATGTAATTTATTAGCAGAAATCATTGTGGCCACAGAACAAGTAAACAGGGGGGTCGTGATTAATCTAGATTGAAAAGGCACTTTTTATGAGACCCCTCAACAAGCCAAGCTACATTTTGGGGTGTTTTTTTTTTTGGAATTGTTCAGACTTCTTTTTCTCCCCCTCCTTCAGAAATGACAGAGAAAAATCTATTTCTTGGCTGAAGTCATCTCAGATAAATTAATATCATTTTTCATACAAATTTGTTTGGGGAAACTTAAACCTGTAGCATAACCTATTGATTTCATTATTTGAATTTGGTCTAAGAAATCCTACAGCTGTTTGCTGTCAAAATTTAAACCGACTGTCCGTTTTCAGCTGGGCACTTAATCCACATTTCACTGGTGACTCAGAGTTTTAATATAAGAAGTACACGCTTGTGAAACATGCTCAGGGCTCGTCGAAGCTTAAAAGCGGTAACAGACGGGCTCACAATTAGCAGTTTTGTTTTCCTGGGCTTGAAAGTTTTTCCTGGGCTGCTTCCAAACACTCGGTTCCTCATTTTTGACCTTTCCGGAGTTTGGAATCAACGAACCACATTGCCTTCCACAAGAGTGTCAAGCGCAGAATAAAAAATCGCATCACATCATTTTTCATCCCGGCCAGATGAGGTCTGAGTGGAGGAACAAGGAACAGGAAAGAGAGAACATCTGAAAAATTGGCTCTGCAAGCTGGAATGTGATTCTGCTCGGAGGGGCCACTTTTTTTTCCCTTCTCTCCTTCCAGAACAGGCAGGTTGTAGACAGATCTGGGTCTTAGCCTGCCACCCCAAGGGCCCCAATGTCAAGAAATAGTGATAGAACACCGTTCACTTATGCAACATCTGTAACACATAGAGCAAATTATTAATAGCTCAATATGCCAGCCTGCCACTGTGCATTTCTGACATCGTGGGGCCAGGAGCACCGAAGCTGGAGGCCAGAAACGAAAATGGTGCTCCCGATGAAAATTAAACGCAGGTGTTCTGGTTTCCATCTCTGAACGTGAACATCACTGGCTGTTTTTCCTTTTTTTTGGAGGGCTGGGGGGTGGGCACAAGCAGCCACGCTTCCAGCCCAGCTGAAAGGTTAATAGAGCTAATCTGCTGAGGACACGGCCATCGGTGTTATTTATAGCACGGTGTGTCACTTAGCGCGAATGTCGGCGATGCTGACAGGGGTGTCAAGGGCCAATCACGCCTCCAGCAGCGGCAGAGGACCAGGGCCTGAGAGCCCTTTGCTTACAAAGAAAACAAAACCGAAGCTACAGCACAGATCAAAGCCACCCGCCGTTCCCCCCGCAACATCAGCCACCACGCCGCGTTCTGAGACAGAACTTCCCGCCTTCCATTGACAACGTGCACCTTGTGTTTCCTCTCCTGGCTTTTTCTACTCGGTCACAGAAGCGCGTGCTCGTGGCTTACAAGTGAACACGCGGCCAGCACCTCTTCGGTCCCTGGAATGCCATCTTTGCGTTCCCTGGTTACCGGCATCCCCGACCCTGCGAGCTCCCCGTCCAACCTGCACTGTGAAGCCCCTTTGCTCGGGGCCCGCAGACTGCACGCTGCACTTGAACTTCCTGCCGTGGTCCTGCAGCTACGTCCCCGGGACCTCAAGTTAACCACCAAGGCGCTGGTCCCGGGAACTAGGGGAGCGGGCGGAGTGGGAGGAGTCAGACATGAACCCCAAGAGTCTCCATGTCTCCCAGCCCCCACTGTCTGCGTGCTCTGTTGTGAAAACGGGTTCCGGGGCTGGACCCAGCACCTGCCCGCAGGCCGTGACGATGGGAACGGTGTGTGACGGGGTCCCACACGGTGCCGCCCAGCTGCCTGAGACCCGCCACGCGTTTCTTCTACATTGTTTGCTGAGGTTGTCTAGGGTGCCCAGCTGCTAGAGGGACAGCCTGCATGGGACGGCGGTGGCACACCTGCCGTGACAAGACACCCCCCGTGTACACTGCAGGGAAAGCGGGGAGCCTACTGTCCTCAGCCCCGGGGGTTCCACGGGGGACAAGGCAGGAGAGCGGGTCTCGCTGAGCTCTGTCTGAATGACCTCTATGTCCAGGGAGGAGCCTTCAGATCCGGGTTCTGGCGAGAGCGCGTGTCCTGGTTCAGAGACGGCCATTCCCGTCTGTGTCCTCACAAGGTGCAAGGGGCTAGGGTAGGGTGACCAGACGTCCCGCTTTTGGCGGGACAGTCCCGATTTTTAACAATGTGTCCCGCGTCCCGCAGCATTTTAAAAAAGTCCCGATGTTTGGAAAGAATGCACGACAAGCTAGGGAACGGCGGGAGATAGACCCAATTTTTCATCAAGAACCCCCTCCCCCCCGGTCAGTGGTGTCCCGCTTCACCAACGTTCAAATCGGGTCACCTTATGGGGCTCAGCAGGCTCATGTGCTCTCCGTGGTCACAGCCAAAGGCGAGGGCTCCATGTGCCAGCCGGGCTGCGGAGAGGAAGGGGCGTTCACTCCGACGCCAGCCTCCCAGAGCCAGGCCTGGGCTAGGCCTGGGGGACGTGAAAGCAGCCGCGGGCCGGGGGCTGGCAGAGCATCCTGGCAGGGGTTCAGCCCAGGCTAGCCGAAGGCTGGGCTTCCTCCCATTGAGTGACCGTCACTCCGTTGCCCTAGTGGGTACCGTGATGTGCTGGGGCTCGTCACTGCTCTCTGTACATGCGCGTCCCTGTTTCTTCCTTTGTGTGTGCTCGTCACCTCTCCTTGTCGATCGGGGCACCGCTCTCTGCACGTCTCATGGCCCCTGGCCCTGTTCATCGCCCGCCCTGTACCCCGAGGCCATGCATGGACCACAGCGTCCGGCTTCTGGGCTCTGGTTGGCGTGGGGCAATGTGGGGCATTGGCTGGAAACTGGAGGGAGGGCGCGTGTCACTTGCACGTGGATCCGTCACAGCCCACGGGGGCTCCCGGTGAGGGAAGACCTCAGACCCTGCAGGAGCCCCAGCACACTCGGGGGGCTGTGCCCCTGGCTGTGCTCTGCTCACCCTATCCCCTCTCGTCATGTCACAGGACTTACTGAGCCCTGGGGCATGGCGATGATCCTGCTTGTCCCTTACCGGCCCTTTCTCAGGGCTCCCCGCTGGAGTGCACCCCCTCTTTCCTGCTGGGCTGGGCTGGGGGGCCTCATTTATCTCTTTGGAAACTGTCATCAGACACATATTTCTCCAAAATGATGTAAAAACAGATTCTCGGTCCTTCCCCCCAAAGGTACTTTATTCCTCCGTTTCTTCTGTGACTCCTCAATTACGCTCCTTACCCTCTGGCCCCCTGGGAGTGACTTGTTTCCCCCTTTCACAGCCCCCCACTCCCTCCTAGGTCTGCCGGGTAATTTATTACTTTATTTCGCGATTATTATTAGAATTTCCTTTGCACTCTGTCTCCTCTGTTTCAAGAGGCCCATGCGACTCCAGACAACCCGCCATCACTCATGGAGATTTAACCAAGGCGAGCAAGGTTCGTGGGGCCGGGCCGCGGCCCCCCTCACGGCCCCGTCCAGCACGCCCACGTGGCGGCGTGGGAATTATCGGCTAAACATCGCCGTGTGGGCTCGGGGACAGTGACACTGCCGGCCCTCGTCTCGTCCGAAGGCATTTCACGCCGCCCGCATGCGCGCTCCGGCCCAGGCCTGTCCGCACCTCACCTCTGTCCTGAATGACCCCGGCAGGTCCTGGTCACACAGCCTGCACCGGGGATGCTGGTCTCAGGGGCTGGACATCAGCGTCTTCACCGAAGGGCAGCGTGCTCGGCCAGAGCTTTTAATTCTTCTGCACGTTTTAGGCCACCTGGAAGCTGGAATCATCTCTCAATTGGTACATAATAGTGAATAGGCTCTTAATCTGTTGTTTGGCTGTATTGGGCTCTTAAAAAAAGAAGCCTTTATAGTTTATAATCTATTCCAGCATTTGGATACAGTTTGGGAGGACTCCCAACACTATATAATCAATTGTTTTCACTGTGTAGTCAAATCAAGGATTAGAGGACATAACCCCTAGGTGAACAGTGTGTTCGGGCCCCTGGATCTTAAAACGATCGCCTGCATGTGAGGACTCCTGTGTCAGCCTGAAAGTGCTGTCCAGGTGGCACAAGAAACCAGGAGCGTCCATGCGACACGGCTCTGGAGCAAGTCCCCAGGCCCCACCCACCGAGGTCAGGCAGGGCACCCACCTGGTCCCGCCCCCCGGGGGTCTGTGAGCCTTTCTGCTGGTCTTTGTCCTGTGAAGGAGCTTGGTCTGTCTGTCCTCTGCCCTGAGGGTCCAGGTGCATAGACCCACTTGGTGACCGTCACTCTGGGGCCGGGCACCGCCTCTGTCTCCCGTGCAGAGCTCGGGATCGACATCAGGTCGCTCTTTTTCTCCTGACACCCTGTCCTGATGAAGCGTCTGTCCTCAGGCAGACTGTGAGGGTCACTCAGGGTCTCACGGAGGCTGTCTGAGGGTTTTCCGCTACGTAATCAACTTGGTCTGGCTGAGTCCGGAGCAAAAACCCCAGGCCGTTAGGTCCTTCCACAAATATTGGCATGTATTTCGGTATCATTGCCCTTCTGTGGCTAGAAAAAAAAATTGCAATATATTTACACTAAAAACTGTATTTTCCTAAATCCTTTGGAAGTGTCTTTCACGGCGTAAGGCATCTTAGGTTTCTCCTCTTGGATTACAGATAAAATTGGAAACCTGTTTTTTATATTAAACGTTTCCAGAAGGAAACGAAATCATGTTCTCCTGCAAATCGTAAGCCACTGTGGATTTGCCAGAATCATTAGAACAATCTAGAAAGGCCAGAAGTACTTCCCCAAGGCCCTGACCCTCCTCTGCCCCTGCTCCCCGGCATCCTATGCTCTGTTTGTCCCCAGTCCTTGACCCTGACCGTCCCACGGCCAAGGCCACCCGGAGACGGGTGATGCCTGCCACCCAGGATCTGAGAATAAAGCGAGGGGGTGCAAGAAGGGGCTGGGCCATGTGGTGGGACAACTGTGACGTGAGCCGAGAGAGGAGGAGGAATCAGAGGAGCTGAAGGAAGGAGTGAGGAGGCCAAGGAAGGTGTCAGAGCGGCCGTGCCCCCTGCACCCCGTAACCCGGCCGGACGCCCACCGGGAACACGGGGTGAGCAAAACTCGGGGTCCCTGACTTCTTCTGGATCCTGCCTGCGCTGTTTTTTTCTTGCCACATGATGTGGTCTGTCACACACACACACACACACCATGTTTTATTCCATGAGAAAGAAACACTTTGGCTGAATTGTTTGAATTATTAAGGCTCAGTCCAGCAGTTTCCAAGGGCTTTTGAACTCCGATTCTTTCACGGTGCTGGAATCGCGTCCTTTGGAAACCCCTCCGAATCCTCTCCCGGTGTAGCGGGATAATGGATTGCCACTCCAAGATGTTTTTATGACAAGGTGATTTCCTCCCCGCGTCGGGGGTGAATTATGAGGCTGAAGATCTTGTTGCGCCCCGAGAGCTCTTCATATTTCATATTCAAATGGAGTGCTTTACAGCGTTCCAACTCCAGCGTGGACTTCTGCTCACTTCGTCCTCCCAGGCGCACGAGGGGAGGCAAGAAACGGAATCTTTCTTCGCTCCACAGATACGAACCTGAGGCTCAAAGCTGCCAAATGCCTGGCCAGCGTCTGTCGGCTACAGGGCTCTTGTCTGGGGGCCCCTGCTCTGCCCGCTAGGCCCTCCGCTTCCCAGAATGTGTCCCCAGAACTCTCAGCGGGAACTCAAGATAAAAGGTCTGTCCCTGATATGTCACAGACGAGGACACGGAAGGCCAGAAAGGCCTGCAAGCTCCCAGCCCCGCAAGCCCC
>PVKE010007218.1:0-51457 GCA_004027555.1 Craseonycteris thonglongyai | reverse complement strand
GGCACACTATCTTACACCACCTTACACAAAATTCAAGGCTTGACATTCTGAAGGAATTCAAGCTGACTAGAGAATTTGAACAGAGCTGGTTGTCTTACTTGGGGTTCTCTCCAAGTTTGAGGTCTCAGCTGGTTGGAACCATCACTGATCTGTTGCCCTACCTTGGGCAAGCTCTGGGCTTTGATACCTGTCCTCCACGTCCTTAATTCTGTTAAAGTAAGAGTTGTAGTTTTCCAGGATCACAAACCAAATTTGAGGCAAAACTGATTTCTTTCTTGCTTTTCTTTCATTTTCTTTTTATGCTTGGCCTGACAGTTTCTCACTCTTCGGTGTTTCAAGTCAGTTTTTTAAATATTGTGTCTAGTCTTTTTAGTTGTTTTCAGGTGGAGGGCTGCAGGAAAAAAGGTAGTGACCAGAATAATTTAGCTTACCATTACTGAAAGTAGAAACATCGACATAGGTTATTATTGAAAAAAAACAGATGTTACATATGAGGGAAAGAGAATCAATATGTGTTGAGAACATGGTATGTCAAGTCCCCTGTATTTATTCTCTCAAAGGATTCTTACAAGAATGCTTCAAGATAGTATCTTGATTTTAAGGAGGAAAAACCTGAGTCCTTAAGAGGCTAACTAGGCCAAAGTCACCTGACTGTTAGTGACTGGTAGAGCCCAGAATTGGACACATATTTCTGGTGCCAAATGACTATTTTTATTATAACATTGTTAGAATGACTTCTATTTTCCCCCTTTGTTGTTTTTATGTAGAAATTTTCAAACTGTCAAAGAAATTGCAATGAAGTAACATATCTATGCAATAAATATCTAGATATCCTTCACTAGATTCACCCATTGATAAAATTTTCACACAGTTGCTTTCTCTCTCCCCTCCTCCTTCATCTTGCTCCCTCCCACCCTCCCTCCCTTCTTCCCATTCTTCTACTTTACCTTCCTCTATCATTTGATGGTTAGGTATAAACATCTTGACCTTCACCCCAAACTCTTCATCACATATTTCCTAAAAACAAGGACTTTCTTCTACATCCATGATAACAATTATCATTCTGAGGAAAGTTAATATTGACATAATACCATTACCAAATATAGAATCAATGTTAATTTCCAAATTGCCCCAATAATATCTTTTATAGATATGTTTTTTCTTATCTAGGATCCAATCAAAGGTTATGAATTTTACTTAGTTGTTATGTCTATGGCTTTTTATGTTTAAATAAATGATTAGAAGAAGATCTGACCAGATGCAGACTCACAAATAATTACTTAGAGTGGAAAAGGAATATAAACTTTTTAGTTTATACCCTGATGCATTGTTTTGGGTTTTTTTTAATAAACATTTACTATTTACTGATTTTTTTAAACCAATATATTTTTAAGGAAAGACTACATTTTTAAAATAATGTTTATAATAATGTTGATGCTCATGAAATTCATATTTCTGCTTAGCGTTTTTTTTTTTTTTTACTATACTGCAGGTTCCCTGTTTATTTTTAAATACATGGCTTTATGTGATAATACATTGGATTGTGGAAATTCTGAAAATTATTTTTCACAATATGATCATCAATTTATTTTGTTTTGCCTAAAAAATAGGGTTTAAAACACCCAAAAAAACCCATTGGTACTAAATCACAATTCAGTTCAAGAAAAATATTAAACAATTTTAGGGTAATTTAGGAGATTATGTTCATAGCTACTCTAATATTTTATACTAAATTGACTACTGTTTCCAGATGTCTCTGAAAATATACATGCTATTCCTTGGAAATACGTTTTCTTTGGGAAAGACGTAGTTTTAAAATCCAAAGACATCATTTTATTTTTGTTTTTTTATTGTTAAATTTATTGGTAAATAACAATTACATTGTTTCCAGTTGTACAATTCCACACCACATCATTCATGTATTGTACCTATGTGCTCACCACCCAAAATCAGCTCTCTTTCCATCACCATGTATTTGATGCCCACTTCCTATCCACCCACCTCCCCCCTTACCCTCAGGTAACTACTAAACTATTGACTGTGTCCATTAGTTTTTGTTTCTTTGTTGCTTTCAGTTTTATATTCCACCTATAAGTGAGGTCATATGTTTCTTGATTCCTTCGGTCTGACTTATTTTGCTTAATAAGATGTTTTCAAAATTTATCCATGTTGTCACATTGCTGTATTTCATCTTTTCTTGTTGCTGAGTAGTATTTCATTGGGTAAATGTACCACAACTTCTTTATCCAGTCATCTATCAAAAATACTTTGGTTGTTTCCACAATTTGGCCACTGAGAACACTGCTGTGATGAACATTGGGATAAGACATCATTTTAAATCATGACTCTTACTTACTACATGTGTAACCTTAAACCAGTCATTTAATCTCTGTGAACCTCAGTTTTCTCATTAATAAATTAGAGACTGTATTATGTACTCTTTAAGGCTATTCAAACAAAGAGTTAAAATATGGAAGACATTTTATAAAGTCTAGGGCACACACAAAACACACAGAGAAACATAAATTTTTCTTATTTCAGGAGCAAATCCCATAAAATGGTATTATATTCTCCCACTTGACAGACCTGTTTGAGGACTTGGAAGATAATCTCAGCTAGAGGGATTAATGTCATAACTAGCTAAATACATTCCTTCTACTTGTGTTGTTTTGTGAATTTAAAAAACATGCCTAACTCAATTATTACTCTCAATATTAACTTTTCATTGGAGATTTACTTAAAGAATCTTTTTCATGCTAAGTGATTTTGAGGATTTATTTATTTTTTCTTTGACTAGACAGCTATGAACATTTTTATATATTTTATACACAACAAAAAATGAAAAGTATTACAGTGGAAAAGAAAAACTATGTTAAGAATCCATCTGATTTTAGTGGAAATTTTCATTTGTGGATATAACATTGGTTTGAAATATTTAATTCTGGTCAAGAGACTATAGTAATTACGTTAGTGTCTGTTTTCAGCTGCCATTATAGTTCACATCAAGAAGAAAGTTAATAATCCTGATAGTGACATGCAAATTAAGGGAAACCTATTTTTTCTACACTCAGGCTTTTGCTAGATATAAATGAAGCTAGATAATGTTTTTGTTAGATAAAGATGAAGCTTGAAGATGAGAACAAAAGAATTTCTTCTTACTGTTATTGAAGAATTTTGGGTTCTAAGTATTAATAACACAGAAATAGCATCTTATGTCAGGCTAGGAAATAGTAAACTGAGAATAAACCCTGTAATGTTACTAATTTGTGAACAAGTTGCAGTAAAGGGGTCCATCCTAAAATGTCTATACACTGTTAATGGTGACTCTGATTAAATTTTAAGCCCTTATTTGTAGATTTGACTTGAGAGATTCACAATGTCCTATTTCCCACACATGAAAAGAAAAATCAAACCAAATGGTTTTGATCAATAAGACATGTTTACTGAATCAAGGCTACAAAGTTGACTGGAGTCAGATAATCTTATTCTGACTTTGAGCAAATCTCTTAGTTTCTGCGAAAGTGAAATGAGGAAGTTGCATGAAATGGTCTTTAAAATCCCTCCTACTTGTAAAATTGTGCAGTTCTGTGGATTATTTTAAAATTTAATATGGGACTGAAAGTGACTCTTTAGGATTATTCTCTTTCCTTCAACCTTTTCCTGGTTGACTATTAGTCTTTGAGAATAGATTTGTATATTATGTAACAGAACTTTGTGTCAGTCACAGTTCTGGAACCATCTCTACCTCCACTGCCACATCCACCCTCTCACCACCACTACCTGTGCACGCTCTGCTGTGGTGGACAGACAGACCCAGTGTCAGACTGCGGAAAGGCCCAGGGGCTCCAGTGGTGAATGAAGGAAGTAAGGATAGGGAGAAGTGGGCTGAAGGCTCCGAGAGTGTGGGAAGTCATTAGCAATGACCCTTAACTTTACAGTCTAAGTCATTGAGGTGGTAAGTTCTAGACTTTGAATCTTGCTGCTTTGAAAAGGGAGGATCCTGACTCAGTTACCCAAGGGCATTAAATTCACCTTGATAAGAATGGACCCAGGGGAAGCCGAGATGGCTCAGTGGGTTAAGCGCTCACTTTGCAGCCCCAGGGACTAAGGATCGAATCCCAGCCCTGGCCCGTGTGGACCCATATGCTGAACTGGGGAGCTCCCCCAGTTCAGTTCTCACCGGGGTGAGACCCCGGCCCAGTTCCTGCCTTGTGCAGCCCAGCCCACTTGTGGAATGAAACTATGTGGAGAAAAAAAAAAAAAAAAGAATGGACCCATGAGTAAACTGAAATGATATCAGGTGCTATACCATTCGGGGCTTGGGGAGTTTTGATATCAATGTGATGACAAGAAGTCACCTTCCCTCTCACCCTTGGAATTATCATGAACCGGGCTAATTGGCAGAGCTGTAGCAGGTTAGTCAAAGCCACATCTTTTGGGGAAGTGGAGAGTCTTGACTTGGTGGTCAGAAACCATAGAACATCGCCAGTGATACCAGTGGCAAACTTCTGGTATTTGAGGCAACCAAAAACCAGAAGGCATGGCAAGGAGCCAACAATGACAGCATTTAGCCCCAAGGGACATTTGTATTCTCTCTCCTCTAATGGACAGTAACAGAACTACAGTAATCCTGGGCGTGGAAAAGACTAGAAAGCCTGCTAATCAAGTTATGAGTTCTTAGGGCCATTATAATTTAGAGTCCAAATAATTGTAATCTTATTTATATGGTTGTTGGTGCCTGTGCTGTATAGATTATGTTTTCAATTATTAAAATTTCTTAAAATGAAGGTCAACAGAAAGTTAATAAGAGGATTCAGTGGCTCTTTCTACATATTACAGTTCTAACATTCTTCAAGAAAATATGATGGTCAGGAGAAATGAGAATTCATATCTATAAGTCCTAACTCAGTGAATGCCAGTCCATATTTTAAGATCTCTTATTTTGTTTACTTATTTTTTGATCCATGTGAAAATTGTTTTGTGTCATAAGAACTGTATTCTCATTTGAATGTTGCCATATAACATTCCATCTTCAGTCATATACTCGTACATTGTGACTAAGAAGAATGTTTTATGTTCAAGGAATACTTGTCAGCAAACACTATACTAAAAATGTTAACATCCTTTAACATCTTATTTTTATTATTTCAAAATAAATCAATTTTCTAAAGTTATTGACGCAGTAGTAACTAAGCCATCATTTTGGAAACTTTGAAGGATTAAGGCATATTTTCCCATTCCATTCTTATATTATTTAAAAACAAAATCATACATGCCATTTGTAAAAATTTCGACTGAGAGGTATAAAATTAAATCTACTTCAAATCCAAGAAAGAAATTATTTTGGTATGTATAAAGTCTAAAAGTTGTGTATGTCAAAAACTTCTGAAACAGCTCCTATGAACTCACAGCCTGTTCCGTTTCATACATATAGCCATTCAATACTATGCTGAAGACAGGCTCGGGAACAGATCCCATCTTTCTCACAAATGTTAGAAAATTATAATCGCATACATGTATGCGTGTTTTGTTTGTATATGTATGTGTATATACATATTCATCCTATCCACAAACATATAAGCATATGTTTTATAAAAATATGCTTATATATATCTTTTCACCTGAAAAGGTATCTACCGAAATGTTAACAGTGGGTAATTCCAGGCTTAGAATTATTAGTTATTTTTATGTGCTTTCAGTTTATTTGCGGTTTCCCTAAAATGGTCATGTATCACTTGTGAAATAAAAATAAATATTAGAACACTTAGATGAATACTATAATACTTTATGGCTGGGAAAAATGTTCGTAATAAATGGTGGCTGTTTGGCAGCTGACTTCCAACTTCATGAAGTACAATTGTTCAGGGGCCTCAGTGGCTGTGCTCCAACATCCACCATAGCGTTTGTGCCAAGGCCACTCTCCCTACCTCCACTCCCAGCCCACGACAGCCTGACAGGGTTACTAAGGCAGGCCCCTTCCTGGGGGACACGGGATTCCTCTGATGGTCAATTTTACTCAAGGACTGTCCTAGAGCCTTGCAGACATTTTCCTAGGCTGGATGGCTCTGCAGGAAGCCACCATCCAACCTCCTACTCATGTTCCTCTTTCTTTCACTTGGGATCAGACTTAGACCATGGTCTCCCCCAGCCTCTCCCAGCACCCTCTGCATTTCCTCTCCCAAGTGTTTTCCTAATGAAAGCCACGTACATTTAATCCTATCATGGTAGCTGCTTCTCGGAGAACCTGAAATAACACAGGCTACAAAGCGATAGAGCACATTGATTATATTTTGGTTAGAGAAAAGGTACACGTGTGCCTGTTATATATGTGTGTGCACAAGCACATGTGTATTTACATTATGGATATACATACATATCTGTGTATATTTACAAATAGAAAAACGCGCCAACAAGCAGTTCTCTGGATAGAAAGACTATAGGTAATTTTTGGCTGACCTATATGTTTTTTAATTTCTACTATAAGTATGTGTAATACAAAAGTAAACTTTTCCATGTTACTAATTTGCTTCCATCTGTGACAGATTATTTATGACTATACATTTTACTAAATTAGTGAAAGAATACGTACATTCATTCCTTTCTTCATGGAAACATTTACCTTGCCTGTTATGTGCATGCCCCGTGCTGGGCACCAGGGCCCCTGCACAGGTAAGGATGAATCAGGGCAGCAGGGGTCTGAACACAGATGAATGGGCTGTGGGAAATGCCCCCAAGAGGGGCACAAAGCAAGTGCTGTGAAGCTGAAAAAGGTGGAAATAGGATACCTGGACATAAGATTCTTTTTTTTTAGTTTGGAATTTTATAGAAACAGTCTCAGAAGTTGGATGACAGTTTGGGAGTGCTTCGGAGTGTGTTTATATTCTTATATGTCCCAGTGCAGGTAACATTGTTCATGGCACTTTCCACCCCTGTTTTCTTTTCTTTTCATTTTTTTTTTTGTTGTTGTTGTTGTTAAATTTAATGGGGTGACATTGGTTGGTAACAATTAGACAGTTTCCAGATGTATAAATCCACATCACATCACCCATGCATCGCATTATGTGCCCACCTCCTAGAATCAGATCCCCCTCCACCACCATATATCTGGTGCCCACTCCCACTTCCCCCCACAACTCTCCCTCCCCCCTCCTCCCCCTTCTCCAGGTAACCACCAAACTATTGGAGAGGGCACCAGCATTATGGACACACTTAAATCAGTCTTCTTGATTGAATCTAATCCAGTATACCTTGACAGTTAAATTAGGTATTTATTTTTCAAAAACATTTCTTCCTCTTAAATTTACCTTTTCTATCTTCTGTGGAATGTGTTGTTTTCAGTTCTGCCCCCCCCCCACCCCCCACACGCACACACACACTCCTCAGATTCCTTTTGGCTGGTGTTTTCCAAATATCCAGGAGTGAATACTGATCGCTCTAAACCATCAGTTTCCCTGCAGAGCAAAGGTGCTAAAGCAAAAACTTTTACTTTGAAAGAAAGACTTGAAAAGACACCTGGAACCTAGACAGCTATCTAGAGTGCATGAGAGGGTCCAGCCTAATAGATCAACATAGACAGAAGAGCATACCAAACACACTTGGACCCTTAGGAATGCCTTTGAACTAAATAACCCTGGAATTTCCCTGACTTATAATTTCCTCCTATGTCAGCTAATACAGTTTACTTATTTCTAAAACATTTTCAGTAGATTTTTGGTATTTGTAGCTGGAGGCATCATAACTCGACCTTGTCGTGCTTTATTATTATTTATTTCTGACAGACTTCAGAAAATGTTGGTTATATGGAACGTGTGAACATACACCAAAACATTTTGAGAAATAAAATAATGAACAGAGAAGAGAAAAATATAAAGGAATTCAAAGTTGTCAAAAAAGTCCTTAGGTAGGATATGAGACCAAGGATTTTGTTTGATAGATGAGAATGTAGAGAGAAAATGAGAGATTGAAAAAGCTATATATCTGATGAAAAGCCTGATTTGACAGTTCATCGCAGTATATTTCAAATATATTGCTTATATGTCAATGTGGCCTATGTTCATGTACTGAGAGAATTAACCATTATCTCCATTACTCTTGGTTGGTATTTCAGAGCTTTTGAAAAGTTGAATTCTGTTTATCCCATAGTGTATATAATATTTATTATGTTATACATTGTAGTCTAGATTTTCACACTCATATTGATGCTCTATTTGTTACAAACCAATATTCATTATGGAAAAAAGTATACTAGGCATACTTTATGAATCACATATAAAACTCAATTGTTATTCATAGAAATATTTTCTATTCCCAGTAGTCAGGAGAAAACTAGAGAAGAAACAACTATAAGATGGTTGTTTTGTGAACATCTTTACTAAGTCTTTGAGAGGAATAACATTTTGGATCATTTTAAAAACCTGAGGAAAAAAGTAACATGATTTTGAGCTACATTTAAGTTTCAAATTTGCACATTTAGGATTTACATTTTCCTGCTGTTTGTCCACTATATCTCAGTTCATATAGATTAGTAGTTTTTGTTATTTGTTGTTGTTGTTGTTTTGTTTGTTTTGCAGAAGACTCTCAATAAATACATTAAATTAATGTATTTGCAATTAGTACTTTTAAAATTAGGTTGATATTTGCTAGCATATGCTTTTGCATTTGTGCCCTATACAGGTCCATAAATTTGAATACATTAGTTTACATATAAGGTAAAAAAAAATAGTAATTTTTCTGCACATTGTCAATTAAAAAAATTGTTTTCTTGAGCTTTTATTATTGATGGTGAGTTCCCATCAGTTAACCATATAAGAATAACATAAAATTTGATTGAGGTTGTTACAGAGTGTTCAGGCAATGGATTTATATCACTAGGGACAAAGCTAATGATATCTGAAAATAAAGAGGACATTGAGATGCCGTTTGGCTTTCTGTTTGGGGTATATCATTCAAAGTGACAGCAATTATGTTTTGTTTTTGCTTTCAGTGTCTTTCTACAAGATGTACAAATATAAAGATATATAATGGCTCATTAGTCACTATTATGTTATTTTTCATCCTAATTTTGTGCATATGTAACTTCATTTGATACCATAAAGAAAAAGAAATATTTATCTTCCAAGTCAATAAACTTTTAAAAATCATCCCAGCATTATAAACTTCACCATAGATGTTAAAAATGAAATGTTTCTGGCTCTGTATATCTTAAAATATTATGTTTTATATTAAAATGAGAAAACATATATCAAGAAAGATACTGTTATTATCCCTTAAATAGGTAGACTTGTATAAATGAATACAAAAAAAATGTAATATTTGATATATTTATAGAGTGAAGAGGACTTGATTTTTCTAAGATTAGAATCCTGGCTCATTTTTTAATTTTTATTTATTTATTTTTGACGCGCGCGCGCGCGCGCGCGCGCGAAAGAGAGAGACAGAAAGAGAGAGAGAGAGAGAGAGAGAGAGAGAGAGAGAGAGAACTGAACTGGGGGAGCTCCCAGTTCAGCATATGGTTCCGCACGGGCCGGGGCCGGGATTTGATCCTCAGTCCCCGGCGCTGCAAAGTGAGCGCTTAACCCACTGAGCCATCCCGGCTTCCCCATGGCTCATTTTAGAATATATCTTTCAGTTATACTTAATCACACATGAAACTTTGAAGTTAGTTATGATATGTAAAACTCCAAAACAGGCATGTACAACCTACAGCCAGGACGGCTTTGAATGAGGCCCAGCACAAATTCTTAAAACATTATGAGATTTGTGTTGCCACTCTTTTATTTATTTATTTATTTTAGCTCATCAGCTATTGTTAGTGTTAGTGTATTTTATGTGTGGCCCAAGACAATTCTTTCAGTGTGGCCCAGGGAAGCCAAAATGTTGGACACCACTCTTCTAGAACCTAAAGTAGTACACTTTTGATGATTTTATTACTAGAATAGCCAAATATTGCAAAACAAATACAGAAAAACATCTTTATTATCTTACTGACAAAGACAACTACAATAGCCAATCACTTGTGTGGTGTTTCGATGGGGCCCAAAAAATATTTGCAGAGTATTTTAAAACGATTTTGTGCATGGGTGGTGATAGAAGAACTACTATATGTAACCAAAACTCTCTATGTCCTTGGAAAAGCGAAGTGTTATCAGTATAGTTTGTTTTCCTTTAAATGTGAGGGTGGTATAGTCTAATATTATGTTTGTCAAATTGCAGATCTACACTCAATGGATCATGAAATTAATGTAGTGGTTTGTGCTCACATGTTGACATAAAATAAATTAGATTAAAAGTGGAGAAAGTGCTGAGAAACAGTTATTTCAAATATGAAGAATACATACAGTTGACAGAATTTTAGCTTATGTTTTATACACGCATTTTATTACTATTGAGCTAGGAGAGCCAGTGTAGCCATAATAGTTGTCTGTGTTTGACACCCACATGAACTGATCGATACACATCCATCTGATGTTGGATTCCATGCCATAGGCCATGATAAATGTCTTCAGTATCAACTCTGGATATGATGTATATAATTTTTACATTTCTATGCCAAATATGTTTCTTACTGTTATTTATAATCAAAATGTGAGGGCAGATCTATGACTGCAAATACATTTTTAGGACAATGGAACGTGGTGGGAAAATTTGTTAAGTGTCCTGACCTAACAAATGGCACCAGCTAATCAAGTCCTTTTTAAGCAAAGTAAGTTTTAAAGTCATCATAATATTTTAAAAAGCAGATTTCCATTTTGAACACCTAGATGGCATATACTGGAGAATATGGAAGAGTATTACATTATGTGTTAAATCACAAGCTTTCCGTTTATTTTCTATATCCAGTTTGAGATCAATCCAAAAACTTTACAGGAGCCAAATGATTGTATTTTCTAGTAATGTATAAGAAATAAACTGTATGAATTATGAATAAATAAAAGTGAGTGGCCAAGAATATTAACTTCTCTAATGCATCTGCATTCGAAAATAAAATTAAATAGTTATAAAACAGGTCAGGGTCCTCACACAATGGATATCCATTGTAGAGAGATGTTAGGTATTGCCAGCTAATGCATATGTTTGTGGATAAATAGGAAACTGAAAAATAATGTTCTTGCCAGCAGAAAAAGGAGCCCAATCTATCTTGTTCTATTGTATTCTAGCTTTGTATAATAATCGTTCCCACCCTGTAAGGGAGAGATTCTTGTCCAATTTCAACATCTATGATTTTATTTTGTCTCCTTATAGTCTTAGCCTTAGATTATTGCCTTATATGTATGAGTAAAGTCGATAGGGCAATATATAAAATTAACAGTATCATGTGTAAGGTTATGACTCTTTATTTCTAATGAAATTGGAATATATTTTAGGAAAGGATTTTAATCAATCTGCAAATAAGACAACAAATTTAAATTACAAATCAAAATTATTATTTATTGCAATGGTGTCCCTTAAATATCTGGGACCCTTTTGGAGAAAGAAAAGACTTCTATATTACTTATCCTTCAGTAAGAAAGCAAGTGGGCCCTTGCAGACTGACAATCCCCAAGGAAATATTATTCATTATGTATTTACAGTTATTGGATTAAAACTTTGTAATATGCTGTGTTCAATTAATAATAATACAGAGTAGGGTGAGCTATGAAATGCATTGTGCTTTTTTAAAAGCTCTAATATGAGAAAAGACAAGCAGTTTGTCCTAATGAATGCATCTAATTGGTGCACTTTATTATAAAACACTGGAGCAGCATTTTTCAAGAGGCAGTTCTATTTGTAACTGGCTGTCTTCAGCATGTCAGGGTGTAATAAATGTGCTGCCGACTAGAACTGCTGATTAGCATTTCTGGGATCCCAGGAAGTTAGTAAAAGCTGTTTGCCATTAAAGAGAGACCTTTTTTAGCAGCCTTCAGAAAGAGAGTTATAGTCCAATGACCTATGGCTGCTATCTAGTGTAAGTAACTTCAGGAAGATTTTTTTTATAGTGTATTTGGTGATAGATGTGATCAAAAGGGAAGAAAAATATTAATGAGAAAATGATGATGCATTGTTGTAGTGCATATGTTTCAATTTTCCCACATGAGTATGTTTGAAATCTCTAGTGCAAGAGGTCTCCACATTATTATTATCTGAAGCACATTATTATATTTTACATTTTTGTTTTGTGTTTCTCAGCAACTCAGAGCCAGTAATGAATGTAAATCAGCCACTGGTGAAAAGAAAAATGGATAGGATTAGATTTCAGTAGCATTGTTAGCGTGACGAGTAAGGCCAGACCCGAAGTCACTTATGAAACACTTTGAATGGCACACTAAAAGGAAAAAGGTCTTCATTTTTTGGTAACAAACAACATAACAAAATGCAAACTAAACACATTTTTTTTTAGATTCTAGGTTGCTAGAATATTTAATCTTTAGAACATAATGCCTTTAATAATCATCTTCAAGAACACAGATATAAATCATATTGATACATGTTAGTTTTCAATGTATATGGCTTATTAGTATATTGTTATCCTCAATCTGTTCTATCAGCTATATCTAAAAGTTGCATCTCATAATTCATCTATTTCTATCCTTAATTTAAATTTAAAAATTAACATAATATATTTTATAGGTGGAGTTGCTTGAAATTTTAAGACTAAAGTAAACAGGTAGATGTTTCTATGTTGAGAAATGACATTACTCTAAATGCCGGTGTTCTGAATTAGAAAGTATGGTAACTTAAAATGCAGTGCACCTAGTGTATAAACAATAAAGATGATTTCAGTTCCTGATGAATAGTATAAGAAACCAAAAGTAATTCTACATAGTTAAAAAAAGATTCTGAAGCAGCTTCCAAGTAATTTAAGAGACAACACCTGGTTTGTATGTTTGCTTATTTTAAACATTCAAAATCAAACTCGGATACAGTGGAATTTGGAAAGTCAAGGCAAACCATTGCCCTGGGAAAACCACAGGTTCAAAAGTCCTGGGAAGGTACTCCCCATGCATGGACTCCTCAGTAAGACTGTCAATCAATTTCTCATCAGAAACTTTGAGAGCAAGAAGGCATGTTCATATGTTCCTAGTACTCTTCACAACAGTGAACAGTTGGAAACAACCCATGTTATCAATAGATAAGTGGTTAAACAAAAAGTAGTATAAACATATAATAGAATATTATTCAGCCTTAAAATGAAATGAACTTTTAATATATACTGCAAGACAGATGAACAGTAAAAACATTATTCTCAGTGAAATAAGTCAGACACAGAAGCACAGATATTGCATGATTTCACTTCTAAGAGGTATTCGTAGTAGGCAAATTCATAGAGACAGAAAAGAAAATGTAGGTTATTAGGGGCTGGGGAGAGAGGAGAATGAAAAATATTATTTAATAAGTATAGAGTTTTGTTGACACTGATGAAAATACTTTAGTGGTTAGATAATGGTCATACTTATATAATGTAAATGTATTTAATGCTAATGAATTGAATACTTTCTGGTGGTTAAATTGGTATCATGACATATATATTTTACCACAATAAAAAAAATTGAATTTTTAAGAAAATGTGCTAGTATTTTTAGGACTCTGAACAAGTCATTTATTTAAATAATTGCCTTGTTTTTTTACTATTTTAAACTGCTAGCAATCAGTAGCAAATACGATTATTATATACACGTATGTGTATGTGTGTACTTATGTATGCATGTTTACGCAAACCTTCATCACCAAGCAATGATAAAGCATATACTTTACAGTAATCGCATTCAAGTAATTGAAATTATAAGTACTCAGTCAATAACTAAAATAATTTCCACTTGTGCAGGTCATGTTATAAATCCACTCAAAGACTCTGATGAAAGTGGGATCTCTTCTTCAGAATAATGATCTCCCTTTCACACACACACACACACACACACACACGCATGCACACATACAGAGTTCCAAGTGGATTTCTGTGGCTCATCAATCCCCTAAGGTTTATTCATGGGCCCTTGTTTTAGAATCTTTACTAATAAATAAAATCTGATTGTCTTTTTTAGAAAAGTAAAGTCATCTGTTTCTTACACACACACACACACACACACACACACACACACACACATTGTTGTGAGAAGCTATTTTCAGTTGGAATCTTCTCTGTGTCTGGTCCATGAGATGGGTTCAGAACATTTAGTGATCCTCTCACAAAAACATGAGGTTCTGATTTAGAGATCTGATACCTAAAAAGGGCTTCATTACCCAAGACCGAAGGTGGCTGTATAGTACTTCCTTCTCTGCTGATAGCATGGTACACCATGACACATTCTAACATTATGAGAATGAAACTCCATTTGGTTCTACCATACATTCATTTGCTATCGTTTTCTATTTAAAAGAAAACACATGGGGGAAGATACAGTTACTTTCTGAGGTTCTTAATAGTTTTTGAACTTTTCTAGAAGTCGGAATACTCAGTAATGGTACGTTATGTCTTTTTAAATAATGCACTTGCCATTTCAAGAACTTGTTTAGTTTGATTTTGACTGCTGTGCCTATGCATGGATTGTGTAACCTATGCCATTCAAATCCTAGCCACCTCCTTCAGCATTGTGTCATACTGTTAATATTTGTCATTCTCACATTCATTCTAAATATGTTTTATGGTTTAATCCATAAATTTGTTCTTGCTATAACTTTTATATAGAATTATTGCCTTACAATTACCTTTTGTAATTACAATTACCAATTACCATTACCAATTGTAATTGCCTTATAATTACCCCTTTTCACTATATTTTTCACAGATATCAGTCAGATTTATCAGATGTAGCCTTAATATCATCAAAATTTCATTGTCATAACTGCAAACACCCAGGGATGTCTTATCATACAAAGCTGTTAGTACTAACTGTTCATGAAATTGAGTGCCTTATCAAACCTAATGGACTTGGGCAGTCATTTCTCAGGAGCTAATAAGAAGTTGTGACCACCAGTGGGTTTCATGTTCACTTACTTATTTCTCATGCACAGTCATTAATTTATCTCCAAGGTTACAAACATAGCAGTGCTCAGTTATTTACTCTTCATAAAGTATCTAGTCATATTTATGAATATCAACTCATAATAGAGATTATAATACATGAATGCTTATAATAGGCTTATTAAAACAGGTCATTACATTCTTATTATTGTCCAATATTGACAGCAACAAACTGAATGACAATAAAATGGCTATATTTCAGAATATGTGATAAAAAGGCACAAAAGAACATAATAAAATATTATTATGCACCATAAGGAAAATAAATAGTTTTAGGAATGAAACAGTTGAACCATTAGAAATGTTGTGAAGATGATTTTAAAGTCCTTTGTGGCCAAAATACTGTCAGATAAAACCGGGACATAAAAGTTGCAATGAAAATGAAATATTAATAGTTTATTTCAAAATTTGAAACTGTATGAAAGTTCTGATAGCTGGAGGAAAATATATTTAAATTTCTATCATACTCAAACACATGAATAAGTGTTGTTTGTTTTTTTCTTAAACTAAAAATACTGAATGTAATGATTCCGTTGATAAAATAGTTTTTATTAAGTGAGATAACCATGAATTGCTTAGATGTGTTCAATGATTTAAAATTATGAAATTTGAAAGAAAACTGTTAATGATAATATTTCAATAGGAATTGGAGATCTTATATGTCTTAGCCATCTCTTGAGTCATAACTGAAAAAGATCACTGGTAGTCTAAAGAAATGCCAGGCAGTCTAGACAAACTGACACTTAAAAACTGTCTTCAAATGATGTGATAATATAGTGCGGGGTGATGTGGAATCCCTGAGCAATGTACAAAAGAATCACAACAATAACATATAGAATGTGACACGACTTTCATTATAAAACACTTAGTAAATCCCATGCAGAAGAGGAAAAATAACTTTTCCTCTCCCCTCTTGATTTTTTAGCTGAGAACCTTGCAAGACAAATTAATGGGAGAAAAACAAACAGAAGCTTATTAACATGTATCTTTTATACATGGGAATTACCCAGTGAAAAATGTGGAATTCCCCAAACTAGTTTAGAATTCAGAATCAGATATTATCTTAATAGGAAAAATGGCAGAGGGGATGTATGCCTCTGAGGGGAGAGAGAAATGACTTTTAGGAAAGACAAAACAAGCCCTTTGAGGAACAGATGGGAGGTCTGATAGCTGGCGGCAAAGTTTGTTGGTTTGTGGCATGAACTTCTGGTCTCCTCTCCGGTGAGAAGAGTCAGTCTCTCCTGGTTGATGAAATTACCTGAGAGGAGGATCTTTGACAAGTACCTTCCTTTCGCAGGGTTTGTCTTAAGGCAGTTTAAGGGGAGTTCAACATATTAAATGATAAACTGAAGCACAATACAATTTTCAAAGGTTTATTTGAACAATTATTATCGATTCCAATTGGCCAGCACCAACTGAGAGTGGTTTGGAGCTCCCCGCCCCAGGACTTCAGGGAAGGCCCACAGGGAGAGGCAGAAGCAAAGCAAGATGGTCTAGAAATTAAGCAGTTGCCTTATTTGGTAATGCCTCATTGTCTGTGATTTGCTGTTCTTAGGCATCATTTTCTTAGCCATGAGGTGTATTTATAGGAATTCACTGTGGTTTAGGTTTTGGTTTGCTTACATCTGCTGTCATAGCAATAGAGCCACCCCAGGTTAATGGCCTCTTTGTTTAATTGAAAACTTCTCCCTGCTTTTGCTGTTTTACGAGTGCCTACAGCTCAAAACAATCAGTACACCAAAGTGGTATATTTTGGGGGTTGGGACATTCTTGTATCCTTTACCATAGAGAAATAACAGAATATGTAGGGTTTTAAAAAAGAGACAACAGGTTCAAAATGAAGTCACTTGTGCTAAGTCCATACCACCAAGAATTAATACGTATCTTAATTACACTTCCTACATCTCTGAGGAATGGGTTCTTAAATCAGTCGATCTGGAATTACCTAGTCAGCACCAGTGAAGCATCCGCCTGTTGTTCCCCAAAGGAAGCTCACCTTTCTTGTCTTAACGTATTTTGCCTATAAAAGTCTTTCATCATCACAACTAAAATTTCAGTCTTAGGAGATTATACATACAGACTGAGTCCAGAGATTGCTATAAAGAATTATTTTACGTTCCATGATTTTTTTTCACCAGTCATTACGGAATTCACCTCACAAGTTCATGAAATGTTCCTTTCTCTTTTTTCTTTTTTTTTTTTTAGTTCTCCCCCTAAAATTTATCTTGTCTCCAAAAGTCTGTGCTGAGCATTAGACCCTAAGCCTCATAGTAAAGGGACTTTACATCAATGCAACTTTTTTAGAGTGAACAATATCTGGCTAAAGTTGAAAAAAGCAAAAATTTCTGTTATCCTATATCTTACAGTATAATTTGTATGCTATTCTTTTTTAAGATTTATTTTATTGTTTGCGAGAAGGTGACAGAGAGATGGACAGGGAGGAGGGCCCAGAGCAATCTCCACAGTTGTACATCATTAGTTTTTTGACGTAGTGTCATTCCACATAGGTGGATGTGGGGCCACAAAGGGCAGAACCAGACTGGGCACCTCTCTCATGGGAGGCAAGAACCTGTCAGCCTGGCAGTTACCAGTTGTCATCCTGGAGGTGACCAGTTGCACGCTGCAGTGTAGCATGTGGGTTTTGTTTGCCCAGTCTGAGGCTGGGATTCAATCCCTGGACCTCGCAGTTGCAAGGCAAGCTCTCAACCTGTTGAGCTATCTTGGTGTCCCCAATTTGTATGCTGTTTTGATGTCTATGTTGGTTTCTCATTGTTGCAAATATCTCAGCATAGTTAGGAAATGAGGTAAAGAAGTATAGACATGCTTTTTTAATTTTTTTCTGCCAGATTTTTTAGTTTTTATTTATATGTGTCAAATATAATTAGTTGTCTCCATGCCTTCCTTTTGCCACATTAGATATTTAGAGTGAACATATCTTGAATTTTACTTTGAACAAGGAACTTAAGTGTGTATATAAGTGTGTGTGTGTGTCTGTGTGCGCACAGACACACACAAGGGCTGTCCAGAAAGTATCCAACCATATAATATTAAAAATAGAGGCATTTATGGCTGGATTTTTTTCTGGATAGCATATATATATATATGATCAAGAGTTAAGATTGATGGTATTTAAAGGGCATACATTTAATGAAGTAGTCATATAATCAGGTTGAATAATTGATGTGAATATCAGTGAAAAATAGCAAATTTTAAACTCAAGGAAGAATTATAACACTTTCTTAATGTGGTAAATAAGGTGACTAAATGTGACAAAGAAAGGTGACTTTTCTTACCACATTTGAAGAAGTCTACCTATTAGAAAACTGTTGCCCAGAATAGATCTAGATGAATAAAGCTAACATAAAAAAAAAAAATCAACGATGATATTATATCTAGAAAAGATAACTTGTCAATGTGGAAAGAAATGTAGAAGGCCAGCTAATCATGGCTATACAGAATACAACTACTGTATATTGATCTGTGGTATTTCACTTGCCGGGAATATAGGGAAGAAAGACAAAAACTACTTTTGGAAAAGAAAATTTCTTCTGGCTATTCACATATTGGAATGTGGCCAGTGTTAGATCTGTAATGAATAGGGAATGTCAGCAAAGAGATGATAAGATACAAGTGGAAGAATCTCTCTCACTTAAATTTAGACATTTTGTTCCCCCCATTGAAAACATGGGTGAGTTTCTCTCTTCTAAAGTTTATAATAAATAAGAGAAATGTTTTCCAGTATTAGAAGATGTTTTTCTAGCAAAGGAGTAGTGTTTTCAACTCGGAGGTTCAGAGTTCAAACAAAGTATGTGGAAGGAATTTAGAAAAGAGAAAAATACAGGAAATAATTTGTGCCATTTATAACAGAAAATTGTGAATTATAATCTTCTGAATCACTAATTATAATATTCATTATCTAACTAATTATTGACATTTTCAAATGTTAATATTTTACTTAAAAAACACTTTATTTCATTTATTCTGAGAAAGTCAGTTTTGGTAGCAATATCTTCTTAATCAGATGACTAACATTTTACCATTTTTAACATATTTGATAGTAAACTTAAAAATATAGTTAGTGAATGATTCAGGAAGGACATTTTGTATTTAACATGTTTAATATAGTTAATAATTTATAATAAAATTCTTGCCCTTCAATATATATTTCTCTATAATGTTTTAAAAAGTGCATCTTATGGAGGGATCATTCTACTCTAGATTTAATATCTAATATATATTATATTAATTATGTATTGCTTTTCTATAATCATTTTGAAAAGAAAACACAAAATAGCATTTTATATTAAATTATCTAATATAAGTATAAATGTAAATATAAAATATGAGAGAAAGCATTCAGCTCCTGTGGTCCCTATTTAATGGATAAATATGACTTCAGTGATAAACATTTAAGCAAGTAAACCCACCTGTGTGTAACCACCTTACTTCTTAAAGGTAGTGCAAATAAATGAATATTCATAAAAGTAGATATTTAGATAGATTTTGCTGGGAGAGCTTAGCACTTTCTGATTCAGGTTTAAGCATCTACCTGGTTGCATTACTTTCTATTCAGGAGCATGTAAGGAAAAAGATGTAGTATTCTATTGTGGTACCACAGATATATAACACTGACTCATTACAGCTGATCCATTGATCACACCCAGTACCAAACTTTACCAATGATTCAAATAATACCACGAGGTCTGGACAGAGCAACACTTTTTTCTTTGAAAAGCCAGAAACCAACCCATCAAATGTTTCCCTGGAAAATTATTTTTCTTTGCCACATTACAGGGGCTTCGCTTTTGTTGAATAGAAACACCGGTCAACAAAGCGAGCTATTTTAGTTGTTTAGTTTAGTTTAGTTGTTTAACTTCTACATTTTTACTCTCTTAAATACTCAGACAGAAAAAATGCTTAGGTGATTAAACCCTATTTTCCAGCGAGCCATGTCCCATAAATCTATAAATTCAAGGTTGATTTACAGGTATATCTTTATAAAAATGGGACTGCTAATTTTAAACTAATAAATTTACAAAGAAGTCTGAAGTAGGTCATGAGACAGTAAGAAAGAGAGTTTTAGGTACACAGGTATGGAGGAAATGGGTTACAGGCCTATCCATCACTTTAGATAGCTTGATTAACCAATCTGATTAATAAAGGCATTCAATCTGATTAATAACCTTAAGAAATGTACCTGCTTCCTCATAGTTATGACATTTAAAATAGATTATAAAAAATTTATCATGTACCTACCATATTCCCAGCACACAGTATGCTCTAAATAATGTTAGGCATGAGTATTCCAAAGTGAATGATAATAAAATTCTTTTTCCAAAATATTTAAAGTGTTGAAAAATAATTTTTGTGATAGTTCAAATCAATGCTATATTGTAGAAATCTGCCTACCATTCATTGAGAAAGCGGTCTCATCTTCTTAATAAGGGACATAGAGAAATTCAAGTTCTAAGTCTTTGTGTGTATCAGGTTTCCAAGGAAGAGAGAAGAAGAATTAATAGGGAGAGCTCAGTGGATTTTTTAGGTCAGTAAAACTATTCTGTACAATACCGCAACAATAGATATATGACATTATGCACATGGCAAGACCCACTAACTGTACAACACAAGCATGAACCCTAATGTAAATGATGGACTTTAGTTAATAATAATGTATAATATTGGTCTATCGATTGCAACAAATGTACCACCCTAATCTAATGTAACAACGAAGAAAATATGTGTGTGCATGTGTGTGTATGTGTGTGTGTGTTGGAGGGAGGGTATGGAAACTGTCTATAATTTCTGCTCAGTGTTATTGTAAATCTAAACCTGCTATAAAAACAAAGCATATTACTTGTTTGTTTGTTTTTTGAGGGAGTAATATGTCTGATAGAAATAACATTCTTTTTTTAGAGTCAAAAGAAAGATAAGTAACATAAGGAATTAGGCTTTATTTTTCTTCACACTTTTCCAGTAGGCTACATTGACTCTAGAGACAAACAAATGAATCATTCATTTCTCAACCATCTTTATCTAAATACATTTATTCTCCCAAAAGTCTTGTTGTTTTACAAAGTATTTTCAAGGACTTACTCATTTTGGCCTATAAACATCATTCTAATTATTTCAACAGTTCTGACACTGTCTGATCACACATTAAAATTTATTTGTATATATTCCTTCATATATATATGTGTTTTATTGCAGTATCATATAAAAGGGTAAAAATTATGATTTTTTTAGGTAGTATAAAAAGGGAACCAGTGAGATTTTTGTGACTGGTTCACGAAGAATTTTATAAGCTAAGATTTTTAGGATAGCTACACATGGTTAAGATCTAATAGGGCCATGAACGTTTGAGTCATATGTTCAATGAAAATAAATTATCTGTTCCACTAATACTGAAAATCTACAAGTTATCATGTCACTCTTAATAAGTCTGTGAAATTTAATCAATAAGAAATAGTGAGTTGAGCTAAATACATTCTCTCAAACAATTCTTAAATGAATTTCACCCTTATGTGACATTGAAAGGATGTTCCACTCATCTTCTTGCATTATTTCCAATTTTCAAATAATTTTTGACAACTTCTAAATCTGGATTTGTTAAAAGAAACTTTTGGTAAACAGTCTTATTCCTTAAGGTGGCTTATTCTTTTCCTACAATATTTAAACTGAATAACATCTTGAACCATTTAATATTAACTTTGATGAACTAATGGGATCTTAAGTTACTGGTTTCCTATATAAATATACTTTTCACTTGAAGTTCACATCATTTACTCTATTAAGTAATGAATTAAATAATGGGTATCTATAAGAGCATAAAATGCATGTTGATCTTTAATGTAGCAAATATCATAAAATAATAGAACTTTGATGACATTAGGTGGAAAATATGTTTTATACAATGTTAACATTTGGATGTATTTTTTAAAAAATTTTGGAGAAACGTGGGAGTTTTAAAAATTATTGATATTTAAAACATGCATTAAAAAATAAAATTTAACATTATAATATATTTACTTAACAGTAAATTTCTGATTCAAGGTTTACTTGGATTGCACAAATTGGAACTTCATTATTATTGCTATTACTAACAATAGTAGTGGTATCATTATTACATGGTTTGTGCTTGACTACCGAAATCAAAAGATAATAAAAAATGGAGTTGAGTTTTCATCTCACACAACCCATAAAAAATTCCAACATGAGTTGTCTTCACTACATTTTTGTCATAATAAGTACAGAATTAGTTAGTGCTTAATTTAATTTAAGAGAAACCTCCCTACGGATAAAAAATAAATAGTTTATAACTATCCTAGAAATAAGATCTTTGAAATAACCCTCTACTATCTTAGAAAATATGTTCATGTTGGACTTTCTTGAACATATTCTCATAGTTATTCAAGCTTATTCTGACTTAACATAAAACTTTCTCTTGGAAAGAGAATTATTCTTTAAGAACTGTTATTAAAAATATTCCATTCATATAACTGCCAATTCTCAGATTCTACTACTTGAATTACCTCAAGACCTGGTATAAAAATATGTTTGTGGATTACTTCATAAAGAGAATAGTTCATTTAATAAGTAAGAAGTTTTTGAATTGGCTTGTAACTTTTGTAGGCTAAGCCATCTGCAAACAAACAACGTTTGAACAAGATTTGGGGGGTAGCTGGGATGGCTCAGTGGGTTAAGCACTCGCTTTGCAGCCCCAGAGCCCGAGGATCGAATCCTGGCCCATGAGGACCCATATGCTGAGCTGCTGTGTGCCCCCAGTTCGGTTCTTGCTGGGGCCTATGCAGGAGGCTCCCGGCTCAGTTCCTGCCCTGCGCAGCCCCGCATCCACCTGTGAAGTATATATGGAAAACTAATTCTGTCAACTATGGAGACTGCTCTGGATCCTCCCCATTCTCTCTGTCTTTCTCTTCCTCTTTGTAAAAAAGCAATTAAAAAAAAAATCTTAAAAAAAAAAAGATTTTGGCAAAAACAAATAAAGAAAACTTTAATCCACAAAGATATATGTACCCCAATATTCATCACAGCACTGCTCACAGTGGCCAAGTCGTGGAATCAACCAGAGTGTCCTCTGGTAGATGACTGGATAAAGAAACTGTGGTACATTTGGAATACTACTCAGTAATAAGAAAAGATGAAATACAGCAATTTGTGACAACATGGACGGACCCTGAAAACATCTTACTAAGCGAAAGAAATCAGAACGAAAGAATCAAGAAACATATGACCTCACATATAGGTGGAATATAAAACTGAAAGGAACAAAGAAACAAAGACTCACGGACACAGTCGGGAGGTGGGTGGGAGAGATGGGTGGGGGGGAGTAGAGTGGGAATCAAACACACGGTGATGGAAAGTGAGCTGATGCTGGGTGGTGAGCACATAATGCAATGTATAGACAATGTAATGTAGAATTGTACACCTGGAAGCAATGTAATTGATATCAATTAATGTCACCCCAATACATTTAACAACAACAAAAATTCTATGTTCAAAATTCTATTAAACATACTCTTAAACTCAAGAAGGTAATCTGGATTTATGGATAGCAATTATGTTTAAAATGGAAAGGGATTTGTCATTGACCTGGCAAGAAAGGCATTTATGTTCAATTTGTTGGAAGAAACTTTTTAAATAGAAAATCCAGAATTTTTTTTCCAGGTTTATTTATGTTGAATATTTTCTTCTGAAAATTTGAATATAGTCAACATTACCATGATTTATATTTTGCTTGGGTTGTTATACATAAATTAGTGATTAAAATAAAGTGTTTAAAGTTAGAACAATTTAGATTCATTGATTATACCACTTGTCTGATATGTCAAAAAATATTACAGTGGAGGCAAAATTTATCAGCCCACCTTTATAGTAGGGTACCAGAGAACAGTTATTTTTAAACTATGTACTTGGATTTCTAGTAAGAAAATTGTTCATTGCTTCTTTATTATAATTCCTTTTTTTTTCTTTTTTTTTTAAGATTTATTTTATTGATTTTTGACAGAGAGAAACAGAGAGAGAGAGACAGAGAGAAGGGGGAGGGCCCAGAGCAGTCTCCATAGTTGACATTAGTTTTCCATATGGTTTCACTCCACAGATGGGCACAGGGCTGCGCAGGGCAGGAACTGGGCCGGGAGCCTCCCACATAGGTCCCGGCAAGAACTGAATTGGGGCTACACCGCAGTTCAGCATGTGGGTCGGCCTGGGCCGGGGCAGGATTCGATCCTCGGTCCCCAGGGCTTCAAAGCGAGCGCTTTACCCATTGAGCCATCCAAGCTTTTCCTATAATTCCTTCTTAAGCTATATATGCTTATATGTTTCAAATTTAGACCTCTTTTTATTTGAATTAAATTAAAATAATTATATGCAAACATTTAAAATTATTTAAAAATCTAATTTTAAATAAAAACTTGTTGTAAGAGTAGTATATCACCTAAGAATTAGAAGTTTAACATTTGAAATATTGAAGTATTTAATTTTTTTAATTAGCAAAATACATTAAAATATTTGGCAGTATTTTAATAGCCTTGTACGTTGAACTAGAACTGAAATTTAATTTTAACATTAGAATATGTTGGCATTTAGCATTATTAACTTTAATAAATTAATAATTATAGATAAGGCATATGTTTTGAAAGGAACATTATTAATATTAATTTTGCCAAATTTAATATTTCTAAGTTTATGAATAATTCATTTATGCAAACTAGATGCACAATTTTAGACAAAATCTTTTTCATTTAAGTATATGATTGGTGAATGATAATATTCTCATACTCAGTATCTTAACGTACTAGTTTCTACACATCTTGAAATAATTTTCTTCAAATTGTAATTCAAAACTCAATATGCTCTGGGTTATATTTTTGCATGATAATACTATCTAAAATTTAATGATTTATATGGAACACGTTTGTTCTTCCTTTAAAAAATAAATGGACCTTCAGCTTAATGAAAATCACAATTCTAATAATCCAGTTTCTATTATTTGTACTCATACATGAAGTGCTAAATCACTTAGAATGTTTTAATTTTTACTTGTCATTGATTAGTTTCTAAGTTCTAAGACAGATTTGACCTAAGCAGCCAGCTTGCTGAGTATACTGACAAATTTGGCTTCAAGGTTAAATATTCAATAAGAAATCCATGCAGTCTATTCTTCAAATGAGGACTCTTATGGGAGAGAATATCTTTTATGCCACTGTAGAGACAATTTAGCATTTCATGAAATTCTGGTTAAATTTATTTTTGGAAAGCCTGAATGATCACATTGTCTTATTCGAAAGTATTAAAGAAAATGCTTGAAAATACAAAACACCTAGAATACTTAACATTTTTTTGCACATTTTATTAAGATATGGATAAATTAATAAATTGTAAAATATAATTATGTTTAGAAATTAATTTATAAAGACACTATTTGCATATCCTCCTGCCTAATATTTCATCATTTTATGCTTACTAATAATCTTTCAGTCCTCTAACTTTCCAGTTGCCATAGTTGTTCCTTAGAAGGAACCTGACTGAGTAGTAAAGAAATAAAAGAAAAATACAAAAACATTGATAGGAACATACTGGACACCCAATAATTATTTCATAGTGAAATTTAAAACATAGACCCAGTTTACTCTTTATTTCTAAATTTAAGTTGAAGATAAAGGTTTTTTTAATGCGTGTAATATCTTATTATTTTTAATATTTATGGAGTGCCATCGGAAAGCATTGAGCATACAAAATTTGTAGTATTACCTCCCTTGGTTCTCTTTCCTAATTCTCAAACTTCAATAAAGTTTCCATAGGTTTACTACATAGGAGGTTCAGAAAGTATCCAGCCATGTAACTCTTCCTGTTACATTGACAATGGCTGGGTTTTTTCTGGACAGTCCTCAGGTGTACACCATATTTTCCCAGTGATATTCCCTTTTCTTTCATATTGTCCCTAATATCTAGAATATCTTATTGATCACAACCAAATGTCTACATCATACGCATCTTTCCCAGACAAGAACAAAATGTTCTTTGCTTAGTAAAACCTCCTGATCTTCCCAGTTAGAAATAATCTTGTTTCATAAACCCCCTGACAATTGAATATTCCCTATTTATCACTCTACTCTTGATCTTATTCTTGAATCTAAGAGTATTGAAAGCTTGATACATCTCTTAGCACTTTTTGAATTCTCCACAGCAGCTAACACTACACTGTCCATATTTACTTTATATTCATCATGGATTTATGTAGCAAATGTCTAGAAGAATAGTGATTTTTTTATTTTGGGCCATGCTGACAAAATGTATAAGTCTTTTTGTTTTCTGTTAAATCTAGTTACACAATAATTTAATCAGTATCTCTTCCATATCTAGTTCTCCATCTGCAACAAAATAATTTATGGAGCCTTTCTATTATAACTCAGTCTAATTTATAAACCCAGATATTATTTTAACATTGTCTGTTTCTTTCCTTTCTTATTGTATTATGTATCTATTTGACTTGTTTTTCTCTAAGTAAATAATTATAAAATTGATTTGTAAATGAATGTTGAAATTACCATTAGAATCACTACGGTTCAACTGAGGGAGAGGAACCAAAGTTAAAGAAGTATTTAAATCTAAGGAACTACTTATAAATGAAAATGATAGTTTTCTATGTAAATCCATCCTCTAAATTAGGCTATGGTATTTATAAGCATCAGGAAAATTTTTATTTCCCTGCTAAAAAGAGATATAAAAACTGATATGTAAGTTAGAGTATCATTGGTATGAAGATATTTCAAAGTGAGAACAGAAATGGAAAATTAAATATTAAAATGCCCCCATAAAAATAAACAAGGCAACAGTAAAGATTAATTTTATTATTATTAGAGTACATATGGCTCCTGCTGATTTCTTCCAAGATTGGTAAACACGTTCTAATATTTACTTGTCTAAATAGATAAGTAATTTTCTAGGAGCATGTTTCTTTGTAATGACTTTGTTTGTGTGTTTGTTTTTTTGAGTCACTAATTATCTTCAAGAACATTTTTGACAGAACGTGTTGATGAATCTCATATGCAACGAAACTTGCATAGAACACCCAATGTGTGTCAGGAGCTATTCTAAACACTTTAGATACAGTGCTGAGTCACTGTGATACCATCGGTCTGTAAATGTCCTGATGAAATAAAACAATTTAATGCATAGCTTTTGAAATAAGCTTAAATAGTAATAATTCTTATGAAGCTAGATACATTAAGATAATATGTGAGGGTATGGCTTAGGGCATGGAAGGCAGTGTGTGTGTGTGAGAGAGAGAGAAAGAGAGAGAGAGTGAGCGAAAGAGGGAGAGAGATTAGGAAGGTTCAAAAAGTCTTCTCAGTGCTGAGGACTGATGTAGGTCTTTAATTTTGTGGACAATATAGTCTCCCTTTACACTCATATATCATTATTATCTCTAGCTGCTAACAACTGGATTAGTTTCAGCAACTTCTCTCTGAGAGACCCATAAACACTCTCCCACAGTCCTCCCTATGTATATACACAATGAGTCAAGCTGCCTGTCCGTTTCAATTCTTAGATTAAGCAGTGTATAATTTTATTCCCTTGTTCCAAAGACTAGTCTTCTGCAGGGGAAACCATGCAGTGATTTCTGTGAACCCAAACTTGGCCTTGTGGTAGCCTTCGTTCAGTACTGCGAGGGGGACTTCTGCCACTTCCTCTTCTACTGGAGAGGCGCTCATGGTAATTTCAAGATGACTTTCAGTTTATGCATGAATTCTTATTAACTACTCTCATTAAAGAAAGGGAAGTGCAAATGCACACAGAGGTAAATCTTTCCCAGAATATTCCCTCTGGTAGTTTTCTCACAGTGCTCCACGCCAAGTGCCGGGCAAATTTATTTTGGCACCAGTTAGTTATAAGACATCCTGATTTCAGAAAAATAAAATGTGAGAAATGTGTTACGGAGACGTTGGCAATGTATTATGTAGAATCACTACTTTCATATTCTGTCCTCAAGATGAATTTAGAACAGTGGAATTGTGCCATGAAAGAAATGCAATGCAGAAGACTAGGAGATAGATTGCCATCCTGATTAGCTTGTTCAGCTCCCCTCACACCATATGGGAAAGTGACACGGCCACCTACCCGTACGGAGTGAGGCTAGCCGAACAAGCTCATCTGTTCAAGCCAGGAAACGACACATCTTCAGACGTCTGCTTTCTCCTTTCTCTCATCTTCCACATCGGATCCATCACCAGATTGTGTCGCGTCTGTCTCCTAACTGTGATTCACATCGGTCCGTTTCTTTTCTGTTTCCAGGGATACACTTTTGTCCGTGCCATCAGCATCTCTGGCTTGAGGTGTCCTGGTAGCCTCCAACTAGCATCTCTGTCTCCAGTCATCTTTGCAAATCAAATCCGTTCTCCACACTGTAGTAGCCACAATGTCCTTTTTGCAGTACAAGTCTGATCATATCACGTTTCTGATAAACTGTATCATTGGTTCCCCAGTGTTCCCAGAGTGAAACTCTGCAGGGCTTACTAGATGGTCTATGGTATGGGCTCTGTTTACCTTCCCAGCTTCACTCTTAGCACTTTTCCCAAACCCAGTGATCCTGTAAACGGAAGCAGTCTCCAGGCAATTTCCCAGCTGTTGCGGCCTTCTCTCTGTCAAGCCTCACTTGCTCTTTTTAAATTTATTGAGGTGACATTGGTTAGTAAAATTATATTGGTTTCAAGTGTACATTTTTATAACACATCACCTATATACTGCACTGTGTGTTCACCCCTCAGAGTCAGTTCTTCCATCACTTTATATTCAACCCCCTTTACCCTTTCTACCACTTCCCTCCCACTTACCCTCTGGTAACCCCTAAATTGTTGTGTCTGAGTTTTTGGTGGTTTGTATGCCTTGTTCATTTGTCACATTCAGTTTTATATTCCGCATATGAGTGAAATCATATGGTATTCAGCTTTTTCTGATTAATTTTGCTTAGCATGATATTTTCAAGATCCATCCATGTTGTTGAAAATGGCAGGATTTTATTTTTTCTTATGGCAGAGTGCTATTCCATTGTGTATAGGTACCACAGCTTCTTTATCCAATCATCTATCAAGGGCCACTTCATGTAATGCTGTTAGGTGACAAGCCATCTGCTCTTTTTAACCCTCAACCTAGATGCCAATACTTCGGAAGTCTTCCCTGACTCTCTTGAATTTGTTCCTCGATAGGTCCCTAATATAACACAGCATTCTATGTTGCGATTGTTGGTTTTACTACCTATTTTTATTTGTCGTTGTAAGGAATCGACATGAGAGATCGAGCAGCTAATCAAACGTGAGCCTTTATTGGGAGCACTACCGGGCGAGGTTTGCCGGCCTGGAAGAATATGGGGGCCAGAGAAGTCGCGCCTCAGGAAGGGAGGGGGCAACTTTTATGGGGCTCTGGGGTGGGGGGGAGGTGGATCAGGCAGCCAACTGAAGTCCCGCCTTTGGAAGTTCCCATGCAGGTTGCAGCCGCTTGGAAAGTCCCTTTGCCACACATTCTGTTGGCCTGGGCCCCCGAGGCCCACTGACCTTACAGTAGGGACTCTGGTGTCTCAGATAGAAGTACCTGGAAAGAATTGCATTGTATAATCCTTAATTTATTAAAAACATTTCAGTGTCATTAAATGGTGCATAATCATCCATTTTCAAATCTTTTCACTGCCTTTCTTCTATGCCTTCTCTATACATTTTAAGAAATCCTGCATTTCCTCTCAAGGTATTTAATTTTATGACCCCTCTATTAACATGCTGGTTCTATGACACCTTTTCCTGTTTAGAGTTGTATGTGTTTAAGAGAACGGGTTATGGTGGTGGTTCTGAAATATTAGAATGCATTGGAATCACTAGGGACCCTCTCCATAGTTTCTGATTCAGTAGATTTTGGTTGGAAGTTAAAAATTTGCTTGTCCAAAAGTTCCCTGGTGATGCTGATGTTGTTGGGGAAAGAAACAAAACATATTAATCATCAAGTTGTAGTCATTTCTTTTTTCAATAATGAATTGAGTTAGAATGGATTAGAAGATATTATTTTGCTCAGTATTAATTTCCCTTCATTTTATGTACTTTCAATATGAAGTACCAACAAAATAGATTATTGAAGTGAACAAAGTAATATTTTTTGTATGAAGAAACAACAAAAGGTTTTCAATAAGGTATTTGACTTTATTTTGCTAATTACAATATCACAATTATCATTATGTAGAATGAAAAACTGGATTCATGATGAAAAAAAATCACTAAATAAGTGTATCTACAGTAAGATATTATGTATCTTAGATAAGCTAACTCAGATTGAATATTTCTATGATTGTCTACACAGTTCTAGAAATAACAAATCACTATGAAACAAGCTTGTAATTCTATATGAATTTGCATATTATAAAACCAATATTGTTGATAAAATCATAACTATTAACAGTAAAGGACTTCCCATACAAATTTGACATTATAAATACACACTGTTCCATAGAGAAGGCACTAGCTATATGTGGCTTTTTAAATTCAAATGTAAGTTAAATTAAATGTTTGATTCCTTTGTCATACCAGCCATACTTCAAGTGCTCAGTCATCACACATGATCAATGGCTGCCAAACTGGACAGTGCAGATACAGAACATTTCTATCACTGCAAAATTTTTCTTGGGCAATATTGTAAGGTTTTTCTTTATAGCCGTGTATTTTTTTTTTCTATTAACATTTCATATTTGAGTGTTTACTGAATGTACTGGTATTTTATTAGTTTAATAATGAAGATTTTATATCCATCAAATATATTTTGTTTATATATGTTGCTCTTTTAAAAAAATATTTCATGGAATATTTCATATATTTAATAAGAAGTAAATGTCTTTTAAGCACACAATATATGATCAAACTGGTAAGGCTTTTATAGTTTGAGGCTGATTTGGAAATACTTGTGGAATCAAGCCAAGTGTGTCCACTTGATAATTTATATCCAACAATAGACCAAGAATATTTATAAAAGTCAGATCAAAACCCTGCTTTCTTATCGGCGCTGCACTCACGACATCCCTCTAATCCATGGTCACCACTCTCTCTATTGAAAGGATAGCTCTTTGATCATCAAGCCAGTTTGGGGCTGTGAATTTGATTAAATCATCAATCTACTCTCCAGGTATTAGTAAAATAATAAGAAGAAACATCACTTGAAAGCATGCTTTGGTACCGGGAAATGATACACAATCTTCAGGACAACTCTATACAATAGTAACATTATCTTTGCTCTATATATGAGTAAGTTGATGCTCAATGTAGTAAAGTCTTTGGTTAAGCAAAAGGCTGCACCACTTCTTCAAGCCAGAACATAAATTTTATACTCTGCTCAACTGCTACGTGCTTTCACTCTTGTAGGGCAAAAATGGCTTATTTACACTTCATGGACTGACCCTCCAAAGTCAAATTCACTTACAGGTGTGGTACAGGTATTAAAACACTTATTAAATTCACAAAGCTTAAAAAATCTACTCAGAAATAGAAATGAAAGAGAAAAGAGAGAAATAAAGTGTCACAAAGAGAATCAAATCACAGAAAGACAGGAAAAAAGGGAATAAAGGAGAAGGAAATAAGAAATGGATGAGAAAAAAAACTTGAAGGGGTAAAAGGTGAGAATATATGAAATGAGAGAGTGTAGAAGAGACAGTGGAACATAGATTTCTTCCTATTCTTTTACAACCTCTTCAGTACTGTGTAGCAAAGGCCACTTTTTCAACAAATACTGTGGGCCTCTCTGGGTTTCTAGATACTGTCTTCAATGTCTGGGATACAAGAGTGAACTAAATAGACTAATGTAATTTCTTTTTCATTCTAATCGAAGGAAAAAGCTGTTAAATATGGATGTGTAATATTTTAGCTATGGAATGCCATTCTGATAAAGTGACATTTGTAAAGTTTGAGTGAATAAATAGCGATGATATTGGAGAAAAGCATTTTGGGTATCCCATCAGAAGTGGCTATGATGTTGCATTTCCCTGAGACATGCCCATAGAGGTCCACAAGGCTGTCCCAGACTAAAGGGCTCTGACCTCTGTCCACTCTCTGTTTACAACCTCAAGGTGGGGAAGAAAAAATAGAACTCCGGTTCTTCTTTAATCAGAAGTCACTTGTATTTTATCTTGATGTGAGTGTACTTTTTCAACAAATTCATTAGCTACAAATAAAATGTTCCTCTGCTTTAGTGTTCTGTCAAAGTGGACAACATATTTCTAATTTATAATGGTTCTAATTATCACACTGATGGTAGCCTTTTATTTTTCCACTTTATAGTTTCAAATCATCCCTTCCATCTTCTCATTACCTAACTAAAACTACCATATAAACATCTTTTCTGTTTTATTAAATCCCAACATTTCAATCCAGTGTAGCACAAAGGATTGAATTTTAAAGGGGGAAAAAAATTGAGGTCAACGTTCTGAGTTGAATTGTGCCTTCCAAAAATACATATGTTGAAGTCCTAACATTCAGTGCCCTAGAATGTGACCTTGATTGAAAATAGAATCATTTCAGATTTAATTGGTTGAGATCATTAGGGTGGGACCTAAACTGATATGACTGGTATTCTTATAACAAGAAGAAATCTGGACATACCACCACACACAGAGAGAGAATGCCATGTGAAGATGAAGACAGTAATTGGGGTGATGCTTTTATGAGCCAAGGGACACGAAAGATTGCCACAAATCACCAGAGGCTAGCTGAGGGGCATAGAACTGAATCTCTGTCATAACTGTCAGGAGGAACCAATCCTGTCGGAGCCTTGATCTGGGATTTCTTGCCTCCAGAAATGTGAGACAATAAATTTATGTTGCTTAAGCCACTCAATTTGTGATAGTTTTTTGCAGTAAACTAACACAGGCGAGGGGGTCAGAATATGCCACGCAAAATATACAACTTTGGCATAACAATTATTTTGAGCTTTGGGCAATAAAGAAGCAGCAAATGCAGGAGGAACTCTCTGCCCTCCCACCTTTTCTGCCTAAATTTCTATTTGTAAACATGTCTCTCTCTCCTGTATCAGAGAGAGAACTCCAAATGGACATGATCCATCACTGGACATGGTGCTGACTCAAATCTACACAAACAAACCATACTAGATAACCCTGATCCTCCATCAGTTCCCTCATATATTTGCCTTCCCACAATTTAATGCCCCTAGCAGCCCAAACTCCTTTTGCTGTGTCTAATCAGTTCCCCATAATTTATTACCCATTATTAAAATGGCATATGAGCCCCTAGGCCAAACCATTTTTGTGTTTTCACTTCTTTTCTGTAAAGCCCCAGTGTGCTTTTCTCCTTTAAAACTGTCTTTTGTCAGTTTAATTCACACTGGTCCATCACTGAACCTCAGACAGGAGACGCAAAGTTTTCTTCCCTTTTCTATACCCTGGTGAAGTCTGTGAAAAGTTGTTATTATCTTTAAAATAATTAACAGTGAATAGACTTCTTCCTCAAGTCTTTACTGGTTTGTTTTCAATGAGAAGGTTTTCAGAGTCTACTTTTGAAAAGATATAGGATTAATGTTCTGTTTCTTCCCGGCTTCAATTTTGGTTAAGTTGCATCTTCCAGATTTTTCTTTCTGTCTAAAAATTTAAATATATTGAAATATGATTATGATATCCTTTTAATATAATTTTATTGTAAAATATAACCCAAATAGGAAAAAAAATGAATAAGACAAATGTAGAGTTTATATACAGGGTCTGGCAGAAGTAACACTCATTTTTATGAGCTGGTAATCTATACCAAATATATTATTACAAAATCATAAGCATGTATGATTTTGCTAGACTACTTAAAAAAAAAGAGGGCATTACTTTTCCCATACCCTGTGTTATTATTATTATTAGCCATATACCTCTTTATAATCATCACAATTGATAACACTTTAGACATCTCTGGTCATAAAACAGGGGTATTGTAGTCAACTTGTTAGAATGTCTGCAAACTGGTGCTGACTTAATCTGGGGAAAGCATTTCAGCGACATACGAGGATGCAAGCGGTCATGGTCGTGGTGTTCACATGGAAGAAATTATGGACATGCTGGTATGAAAGGTCATTTCTGATAGTACCCCAAAGAAAATCTAGCTATGTCAGTTGGAGAGAGAGTTTGAAAAGCCATGACTTCTTAAGAGTCACTGTTAGATTTTCAAGTATATAGGATATTTGATATATTTAACCTTTTGTTCCAACAGAGATAGCTTTTGTGAAGATAGCTATTTCTACCTTTCTCTTATTGTTGTTCCCTTTTGTAACGTAATGTCTGGTAGAAAAATCAATGGAAAATGAATGAAGATAATGCATTATTCATAGTTAGCAGTGTTTCTATTCTGGGTAGGCTTCCTTAATTGCAGTTTTTAAAACAAAATAACTTATTTTGGATAATCAGATTCTCAGTATGTAAATTATATACATCATTACCAAACAATGACATTAACTCAACAACAGATGTATGCTACCTGTAGCAGGCATATTTTGGCCACTGTCCCTCTGGGCATTGAAAAGCCATCTGGTCAGTGTCTCTACACTGTTGTATAGTGGTTATGACATTAGTTTGTGAGAACAGACGGGCACAGATGCAGGTCTTGTTCCTGTCATTACCTGGCAGTGGTACCTGAGATATATCATCTGCTTCAGTTTCCCCACAAGTAAAATTCAGGTAATAATATTATATCACTGGTTTGTGGCGATGTGAATATAAGCATCTACCATGTATTGGTTTTACTTTGTATGCAAAGCTCCATTAAATCATTTACACATACTTTTCCTCGTGAAGTACCATGTGATTAGGCTGCCACTCTAGAAAGAAATAGAGAAACTAGACTTATAAAACAACTGGTCTTGTTCTGGGCCTTCTAGTTCTCATTAGACTACTTAGTAGGTAGAAAGAAATTGTGAGCAAGAGAAGGTGTTACAGCCTTCTGAAAGTGATGGCCAAATGCATAGGATGATGGACAAATGCAGAGAATGTGAATCAGGCGAATTCCATGGAACACTCATATGGTCAGGACTGAACCTGCTAATAGTCAGGTTATCGAACTACTCTGCAACTTCTTCAAACTCTTCATTTGTTTGTTTTTTTTTCCCCAGTAGAAAGAATATAAAGGCTCCTATAAGCCACACATCGTAAATGCAATACTTAGAAAATTATTTTTGAAGTCCTGTGAAAATAAAAAATAAAGTGTTTCAAAGATGAATATTTATAATGCTTATTTAATGTTAGAGGGCAAATAAAGGGTGAGCATAAATAACAAAAATCAAGTGTTAAGCTGGTTCAGAGAAAGTAATTGTAATGCTTAACTCTACCTGAACCTATAAAACGGTGATATTCTATCTAAACAATTAAGGAAACAATTCTACTGATATGTTCCTGGAAGCTGCTTACCTCAAAGAAACATCCTTTCCCATATGAATTATGTAAGACTCACGGATGCCCCTTCTGCCAAAGCCAGACACAGACCCTGAAATTCTCAATCTTTGCCTCGTGAAGGATTAGCTCAAACTTTTCTCCCCATTTTTCAGTGGGCACAGAATATGAGTTAACCAAGCTTTAGTTTGGCTTCTCTGCTTCTCTCTGTCCCCAACCTGAACTGCACACCGCCCTCCACCTCCTCTACAGCCCCTCCCAGAATGGGCTGGCCTCACGCCAAATGTTCTCTGAGCCACTGTTGTATCAATACCACCTACCCCATCCCTTCTCTTCATCCTGCTTCTCCACACCCTCGCACTTTTTTCTTTACTGTAGTTTTTGGGTTGTTTTGTTCTTCCTATAAAAGCAAAGCTGTTGGGGAAGCCGGGATGGCTCAGTGGGTTAAGCGCTCACTTTGCAGCGTTGGGGACCGAGGTTCGAATCCCGGCCCCGGCCCATGCGGACTCATGTGCTGAACTGGGGAGCGCTCCCAGTTCAGTTCTCTCTCTGTCTCTGTATCTCTCTCTCTCTGTCTGTCAAAAACAATTAAAAAAAATAATAAAATAAATAAATAAAAATAAAAGCAAAGCTGCTTTCTGCCTAACTTTTAAAACACTTGCAGACTTTGTGCTGGTTGTGCCCTGCCTTGTCCCTTTTTCTCTTCTTGCCACAATCCTTGCACTTAGTCTCTCTTTCCCTAAATCCTATTTTTTTTTATATGACACAGTTCATAGTAAACATGACCTATAAAAAACTTGATTTTCCTGACTTTGAAATGAATGAATGGATATAGATACAGATAGATTGATGATAATAGATGATAGACAGAGATAGATAGATAGATAGATAGATAGATAGATAGATAGATAGACAGAGAGATGACTGATAGGTGATAGATAATAGAACTTGGTAATCTCTACTGTAACCTTTATTGTCCAGACAAAAACAAAAAACAAGCATGAATCACTATAAGTACTAGTACTATTCATCACTTTTTGCTTTGTGTCTTCTTTCACACACCTTCATTCAGCATTAACAGCCTTGATCATACGATGTAAGACATTCATAAAAATGGAAGAAGAAACTATTTAAAATGCTTATTTTGGTTCTGCTATGGACATGCTTATTTATCATATCTAAAAACAAACAACTTTTCATGAAAGCTGATAAGTAGAAGTCTCAGTACATACTTGATAAATATAATAATGAGAATTAAACAATTTTTTCTCCAATATAAAGACCTCTTTTAGCAGTCAATCTAATCATAATATCTTCAAATAGTATTTGGTTGTTTACAAAATAATTTCTGTATTTATCTTTTACTTTTTAAAAAGGCCTTAGCATACAGAAGTATTAGTATCTGCTGTTTATGGAGGAAGAAAAGATCAATGAAGATAAATTAATATTTCAAGTTAGTGTCAGGTTCTTCTGATTAATAAATGTTTTTCTATTAGAAAATGAGAATAATGTATACACTGCACCTAAAACAATGTGAAATGAGTTTTTATTTTTTCACTGTTTTTGCCTGGGTTGCTAGGAAAATCAAAGTTAAGGTAGCACTCTTAATTATTTGCAGCAATTATCCTTAGCCTAATCATTTGCTCCTTTTTCTGCCTTGGCTCTCCTGCTTTTAGTAATTTTTTTTCTCCCTATAGTAGGTGAGGATACATTAACAAATGCATGCTATGATATTTACCTATAGTTTCTTCATAAGAATTTTTTTAGTGTCTTTAGAGCAATCTTTATAAGATTGTTACTAAGGTAGTTCTTACTTAATGAGAATTCCTCTTGCAGCTTTCATCCACTCATCGATCATGAGTCAGAAAGACAGATATGCTTTTTTAAAAGCCTCATTTAAAATATTTTTATGAAAATTGGTGAGATATTGATGTGAAGACAGGTAGAAAGTCTTTGTAGTTAGAACATCTCATCTGAAATTCTGCTTCAACCACTTATTAGCTAAGTGGCCTTTAATGAACCATTTAATCTCTCCCTTAATTTTTGTTCTCTTGTCTGTGAAATGGAGTCATGAAATAATCACTAATTCCAACAGGTTTTGTAAATATAAAATGAAAACTTAAGCAAACATATGATTTCAAGCACCACTGCCATACAAATGCTACTTGGGATTATTGTAAAGGATGTCCCAAAATTCACACAAGATTTAAATTTTGCATCATTTGTGTGGTAAAGTGTTGCCAACGAAAAAAAAAAGACAGCGTGACAGCTGACAGTTCAGGGTTATTAAAAATGGAGCTCTACATGAAAGAACAATGCATTTTCATTGTTGAGCAATGAAAATTTACAATTTTTAATTATAAACCTGTGTTTTCTATCAAAATTACTTATTGTGTGAATTTTGGGACACCCTTTACTTTGAAGAGTTAAGGGAATGAGTTTTTTTCAGCAATGGAATGTCTCACTTCAAATATTTTTAAACTTATTTTGATTTCATAAAGAAACGTGTGATGTAATTATAGAAAACAATGATCAGGCATTAGCGTCCTTATATTCTACTTGTAATTTTCAGGTGAGTATAATGAGTGTGTGTGTCTATGTGTGTGTGTGTGTGTGGGTGGCAGGGATGTATAGGGTAGAAGTGAGTACTTCTCAAAGACCACACCAAGAGTAAGTACACTAACCATTATGAACTCTGATTTTGTACTCTGCCATTTCGATTCTGGTATTTCGACTTCGATGTTTTCATGGAAATTTAAGTGGGATTATTTAGATGACGGTTACGCTGTTAAGGTTCTGATGTGATTTTCCTCTTGAGCAATTTGGCTCTTATTACAGATTCCTATGTTTCGTAGGGCATCAGAAAACTCACAACTGAGCTTCATGCTCTAATTTACACCATTGTGTGTACACTGTGGTTTTAACTGACTTCCTAAAGGATCTCAGGAGTTGCTAGGGAACCTGTCTGTTCTTTTCACGTCATATTAGTGTTTCCAATGATAAGGTTGTATCTGTGGGGACAGGAGGATTTAAGCAAAATCAAACAGTCACAGCAAGGCTATGGCACAGATAACCAGCTCATTAAACTCTTCCTCATCATGTAGATAATAAGGTATAATACGATAGATAAAAACAGCAACCAAAGTTACCCCAATAAATTTAACAATAAAAGAAAAAAAACTGTCAAATATTTTTAAAGCTTTTTTTTAATACAAAATAGTTAGCAAACACACCACTTTTTTAACATGATTTTTCTTTTTTTTGACAGAGAGAGAGAGAGAGAGAGAGAGAGAGAGAGAGAGAGAGTTACAGAGACAGAGAGAGAACTGAGCTGGGGGAGCTCCCAGTTCAGCATATGGGTCCGCACGGGCCAGGGCTGGGATTCGATCCCCGGTCCCCAGCACTGCAAAGTGAGCGCTTAACCCACTGAGCCATCCCAGCGTCTCCACACACTTTTTTAGAGGTTCCAAAAAATACATGTCTGTTCATATTCTTTAGATCGTAGTTTGCTCTTAGACTTCTCTCTAGGGCTGCAAGACAAATGGTATCAAGGTCAAGATAACTGAGAACTTTTAAAGTTTAAAACAATCTTCCCATTGAAAATAACTGTCAGTTTCATGCTTTGCATATGAACCCTATTTACAGCCACTTATTTTCTGTTATTTTGTAGGTTTCTGTTTTTTGGTTTGTTTTTTTTTTAACAGATGATTTCAAAAAGAGCAGTATGAACAGTTTTAGTTCAACAAAGACCAGTTAAGATAGCAGGTCAGTCTGGTGGTATTACTATTTAGTGTTCTTGATTATGTGAATGTTTTTAACATGTCAAGTAAGTAAACATAGTACTCAGAGAAGTTTGGAAATAAAATTAATATAAAGAAATAGTGATAGAAGATGTCATTGCTGTTATATATTTTTGTTCTTATTAGACAACTTTTTTCTCATATTTTTCATTTTGAGAAAAGTAATACATTTTTACTTTGTTCAAGATATGAATATGTAGGTATACCCGATAGAAAAACTAGTTCAATCAGGACCACTTTTTAGAATAACATTTCATAATGACATGTTTTTCTTAAACTACTGTATAGGTTTTCTCCAATCCCTTCAAATGGCATTTTTAAAGGTTAACTGCAAAGAGCCTGTTGAATCTATTCTGTTTCCAGTCTTTTATTATTTTCCCGTGGACGTTTTCATCTTTGTGATACAGTCAGAGACACTCCTCTGTGATTACACTGCACTGAGCTCTGTGTGTGCCAACGCATTACCCCAAACAGTAGTTAATACAGCATTACCGAAACACTGTTGTTTTGCGTGAGTCTGGACTTAACAAAAATATTTATTTGTTTTTAAATATGCAGATACTGTCTTCTGACTTAAGGGAATAGTTTCATTGAAAGGTACATTGGGTTTTGCAATGGTTTAATCAGTGTTCCGAATTTGTTGTGTCCTAAGATCAATGTTCCAATCCTAATATTGCATCCGGGGAAATGAAATTTGTGGATAAATTAAGAAATTATTTAGAAGTTGTCACAAAATAGGAAGCAAAGATTCTATTCTATTGGAATAGTCCTAATGAAAACAAAAAATTTTATTTTTCCAAAGATAAAAATAAAACAGCTGTTTGTATGCTGATTTTAGCTGGATAACTTTACAAATATTGGAAGGAATCTAGAAAAAATATTAGCAGTTATTTTTAGTTACTTATGAAATGATTTCCACTTAATAGGATACTAACATTCAGATGTTCTCATAGATATTAATATATAGTCTATTATATTCCAGAAAAACAATGTGTCCTAACCACGATTTAAAACTGTTGTTTGGTTATCCATTCAACTAAATGGATTAAATAAAGAAACATATACTATTACAGTTCATCTTTATCCTATAGACCTGAAGACTATTATAATTAGAGTTTCTAATATGAGGACCTGAAACCCCTAAGTGGGCTGGAATGATGGGGGAGATCCTTATTGGAAAAATGTAAAGAATAGCTCTCTGAGCAAAAACCTTCTGATTGTGGACTTTAAAAATATGTTACTAAGCCTTCTGCATTAATAAATAGGACAAAAGACAATAGAGAGACTTAGTTAGGACCGTCTGTTTTTACATATTGTTTAACCCATACTAGCTTGGTAGCCTTAGGCAAGTTACTTAGCTTTTCTGTGCCTCTACATACACAGTAGGGGTAATAACAGTAAATCTTTTAGTCATTTAGAAGATTAAGTAAATAGTTTTAAAATCTTTGGAATAGAACCTCGTACATAGGAGGTACTACATAAGTGTTTATTCAACAAAATAAAGGTTTACAATAAATAAAAGCATGTATCATGTTCTTGGATAGAAGGACTTGTTATAATTCAAATGAAAGAAGATGGTAGCTTGGAGAGAATGTTGCCGGAGTAGATGGAAATTAATAATCAGATGGAAAAGACACGAGTCAGCCTTTGGCTCTTATGGATGAGCATTATCTTTATGGGTGGCTTACCTCTAAGGATGCTGGAAACATTTACATATCCAAGTTGTTAGAAGTAAAATCTGCCTGGAGATGACTACCGGTATGCTGTCCTGTGTCCCGCACATACTATGTGGGAGGCAACTTTGAAGCTGAGAAAAGATTTTCTATAATCAGTTGAAAGTGTAGCCCTAGAGCTCGGAAAAAGAGATTTGTGCTGAAGACATGAATTGAAGATCCATCTATTGCAACCATGACTGCAGCTGTCAGCCCGGAAAAGATCAACACACCATCACAAAAAAAGAAAAAAAGGAGATGGAAGAGGGCCTAGAAATAACCATAGGAAAATGGCAGCATGTATTAATCATGTCTATGTAGACATTATATCTATGTAGACATCATAATTTTTCAAAGAAAAATAAAAATTATTCAAAGACAGAGATGGCCAGAGATGTATGAAGAAAACTGGAAGATTGTTCTGATTTAGAAACAAAGGATGGGTGTTTCTTGTACAGTTTCACTGTATCTGATGAAGCTGCAATAATTATGATGAAGAAATATTAATAAAAGTGTCCATTGAGTTCAGTGATGTGAGGTAATTGGAAACATAATCAAATCATTATTCTTGTGTATGGCATGAGGGAATGCCAACATTAACTTGGTGATGGGAGTGAAGGAAACTGAGATAGTAAGCATTGAACATTTGTTTGCAGAGTTTGGCTGCTTACCCAGATATTGTGTTTGGAGTTCATGTGGGGTCTCAGGGAGAAAATAAAGAAGGAATTAATATCTGGAATCTGATGAGGGAAGGAATTGTATGTCTTTATTATCTTTAATTATCGTAGTCTATTTTATAGATTAGATGATAGATAAATACATCACCTGCTCCTTTCTTGGAAATAAATTAATAAATCCAAATTTACCTAACCTATTTCCTTGCTCTCTGTAACTCTCTTCATTATCTGTATCCATCTTAGATAACAGTGTCAAATCATTGCTTAAGTTATCAACATCAGTAGTAACTGATTCTGCTCCTAGTATCTTATTATCTTATTATCATGGCCCATAGCATCTAGTAATTGCATTAGTTTTAATAAAAAGATAATCAGAATAAATAACTCTCATGATTTAAAGAAATAGTATTGAGTAGTTTTGTGTATCTTACTTAGAAGTTTACAAATTTGTCCTTATTGAAGAAAATGCTACTGCCAAAAGAGAGAGGTTTATAACATTTTCCAAATACTTAGAATTGTAGGTAACAGCAACACGTCAAAATCAACTTTTTAATCTTATGATAATATTGGCAGTCCTATAAACTGCCAGTATAATGAATGTATTTGAGAAATCTCAAATGCATCCCGAATAACCGTTTTTGGCCATGTGATTGAATCAGGGAGGTAATAACTACAGGCAGGCAGTTGGTTTTATCAGACATCCTAGTTTTCTTAAACATAAATTTATTAACCCCTAGTCATGTTTTGCTTTTTAGAATTTTAGAATTTTACTTGAAGTGTAGGATTATCTTGTAAAATTCCTTGACTTCTCCATTCCTCACAAGCTTTGTCCCTCTCTCCCTCATAAAAGCAGATTGCCTAGAATACAATTTACCAAGCAATGGAATCCACACGTCGAGATGCCACTCAATTTTCTATATACTTCTAAATATAGAAAGTATCTTTGCTCTATTTCCCCAAGGTTCTTTTAGGGAGAAAAAATGCCTTTTTTGTATGTGTGTAATTTCAAAACAGAAAGTTCATATAAGTTCACGGTATCGATTGCTCTTATCTGGAGATCAATAAAAGCAGTAAAGTACAAGTTCTATTCCTTTCTGGAAGTCAGGGCAAAAGCATTACATATATGCAAATCTTGATTTTTCTTTTAAGTGACTATTTTTTTAAAACACTGCATGAAGAAATAGGGGCTACTATGGCAGTTTTGCCCCTTAGCTATGGCAACTTGCAGTTACTTAATATCTTGAAGCCTCAGATACCTGGAAAATAGGCGCATTAATAACATTAAGCCAACACTATGAATGATTTTGTGAAATTAAATTAATTACTATATGTAAAGTATTGAGAAAAACGTCAGTAACAGAAGATTTTTAGTACATTTTAGGGCTTAATACAGGCAGGTCCCAATTTTAGGATAACCTGGTCCACATTGGAAGAGGAATTGTCTTGGGCCACACATAAAATACACTAACACTAACGATAGCTGATGAGCTAAAAAATAAAATATTGCAAAAAAAAAAAATCTCATAATGTTTTAAGAAAGTTTATGAGTTTGTGTTGGGCCACATTCAAAGCTGTCCTGGCTGCATGTGGCTTGCAGGCCACAGGGTGGAGAAGCTTGGCTAAATATTTTATTATTGTTCATCTATTATTAGAAAAATTATTCCTGCTTCACTGTCCAGCATAGAAAAAAAACATTCTGGAAAGCTTGTTAGGAAGTAATTGCTCTATTGCAGATAATAAATAAAGGACTTAAATTATTACTACTAGTTTAAAAATCTATATTATTGACTACTGTTACTGTTATTTTTATAACAATAGTGATAATTGTAATTTTTATAGCTTATATTTGTAAAGTACGTAATATTAACATTAGCAAACAAAAGATCTAGAATGTTAATCCAAAATACATTACACCAAAAATACAATTCTTACTTGCTAAAATATATTGCAAGAAGAATGAGACAAGACATAAAAAACTGACTCCAAATAATTTAGAAAGTATATTCAACAGGACTTGAGGTCTCTGTGGAAGTCAGAAACGTAGTAAGCGATGCTACAGAATTTGGTATTTAAAAGGCTGATCACATTTTCCACCCCGCTTGTTTTGGGATGCAGCCTTGTCTCTATTTCTTGTGGACTTTTCTACCTTATACTTTTAGTTCAGGCAAAACCTCCTGTCAGTCATGCCAGAATTTCTTGACTGGCTCCCATTCTCTCTCTTCTTCAATCTAATTTCCCTTTAGCCCCTGACTGTTGGCTCAAAATTTTGTTTCTAATATAGCACCTAAAATTCTGAATGCCATATTTGTTTTCCCTGTTCTTGGCTTCTGGACAGTAACTTTATCCTGAGCAACGCCATGAACTCTTTTCATTTTATATTGACTCCAATAATAGGTCCAATTTTACCAATAAGTGTGCTTCTCATTTTATTGAAACAATGGAAGCAGTGATATCATATCATCATCTTCCCACCACCAAAACCACAAGACTAATCAAACTTTCCCCTTGAAAGTTATATTTGATAAATTGTCCCGTTTCTATGTGAGTCATTCTCCAACTCTTGCCCTCTTCATCCAATCTTCTTTCATCTACTTAAGGATTTTTTGTTGGCAGATGTGTGTCTCTCAGCAGCACCCTAGTTTCCGCCTCTGTACTTGATAATTCCAGTCAGTATACAAACCTGACATGAGATGATCTCACATAAAACACATTAAAAGAACATAGGAAGCTCCTACTTTAGAATATACAACAAAACAATTCTTTGGTCCTCCAGCCTCTGCCTTCACCCTCTACGAAAAGCAGAATAATGGCCCCCTAAACATGTCCACATCCTAATCCCCAGAACCTGTGGCTCTTAACTTCCATGGCAAAGGGGAGTTTTGTAGATGTGATTAAGTTAAGGATTTCAAGGTCAGAGGTGACTCTGTATTATCTGGGTGGTCCCAGTGTAATCAGAGGAGTCCTTAAAGGATGCAGGAGGGACACAAAAGGGTAAGAGAAAATGTCAGTTATGGAAATAGAGACATGAAGATTGAGGAGAGGTTTTGAGATGAGGGATACTAGTACCCCATAGAAACCCACCAAGCCAGGACACCACTTGTTCCCTAGAGCTTCCCCGCTGAAAGACAGCCCCGCTGACCTTGTGATTTTAGTTCACTGAAACCTATTTTAGACTTCTGGGCCCCAGAACTGTAAGATGATAAATGTGTATTGTTTGAAGCCCCCAAGTTTGTAAGTTTTTATAGCAGCTGTAGAAAACAAATACAACCTCCATTCTGTTCTGAACCTGCTTCTGACAGGGTTTTCTCTGCCCATCTGTACAGAAAACATGCATTTCAAGGTCATCAACATCATGTGGTCAACCTTTCAGCCATCTTTGGTATCAGAGTTTGTTTCCAGATATATTTACTGTTTCTGATTATCAGCTCATATGCTTTGGAGCTACATTTGTTCTGTGTAAATTCTTTAGGTTTGTTTATAAAATGTGTTAATTCGGAAAGGGAGACTGTGTTATATCTGTTAGGCACTTGCCCGGAGCCTGATGATATAACCAACCCATGAGAAATGTTAAAACAAATTCTCAACTTGAGACTTGGCGGACCACAGGTGTAAGAATTCAGATACCCCACCTGAGCGATTCCTGGTGTGCTGTCAAAATTTCTCAAAGGACACTCTTCTACTGCCCCTGCTTTTCTCAGAACAAGACTGAGACAAGAAAGTCACCCTTTTAAGTTTTTTAAATTTCCCCCCTGAGTTTAACCACTGGGGTCCTGACATGACATCGGGATCTCTGATCCTATTTGTCTTATCTACTTGTACACACATGGCTCTTGAAGCCCAGGGTCCCGGCCACCAGCCGGGTTCTCACTCTCTCCAACGTTAGCCAATGTTTATGGGATGCAGGTTTCTTCTCATTTCTGGCATTTGGTTGTTTTTCTAACATTACCACCTGTTCTGTTTTGCCTTGAAAACAATATTGTTTAAAATTCGATGTCCATCACTTATACGATGCTATACTGGGAGGTTTTTCTCTGTACATCTAGTGTACCACCTGACAGAACTAGAAGACCCTACGTTAAATATTTATACACTTGGCTACAGAAATACAGCATGCTTAGACATTCTGTTCCATTTGTGGACCTTTCTCAATTCCTTGTGCTGGCTTCTCTTTTTCTCTCCAATGATTTGAAGTGGGGATCATCTAGAACTCACATGAGGACATAGGTTCTCTGTATTCAACCACTCTTTTTCTCTCATGTAGTTCTAAATGTCATTATTATATCCATAACTTTAATAATTTTATTTGATAACTTACTTTTTAGTCCAGATATTGTCACTAAGTTCTTATTTCTATTATGCAACTACCTATTCAAACATACTGGATAAGTAATAGGTATCACAAAATTATTTATATCAAACAAAACAAGCAAAAGGTTTTCTCTTCCAAACTGTCTTCACCAACCTCTAGTGTTTACTTTTTCAATAATATTGCCAATATCCTCTCTGTTGCTCTGGGGAACACATATCATTAACTCTTTTTTATTCCCTTCTTTTCCATAGATAATTTATTATCTGGTTCTCCAGGGGAAGCTGGGATGGCTAAGTGGGTTGAACACTGGCTTTGCAGCCTGAAGATCTAATGATTGCATCCCAGGCCTGGCCCCAGCCTGTGCAGACCCATATGCTGAACTGCGGTGTACTTCCCTTGTGGGGGCCCCCCAGTTTGGTTCCTGCTGGGGCGAGCTTCCATGCAGGAGGACCCTGATTCGGCCCACAGTTCATGGGAGTGTGCCTCCCATGTGGGAGGCCCCCAGCATGGTTTTAACCCTGCTCAGCTCTGCACCCACATGTATAGACTGAAGCTATATCAAAAACTAATGACTTGCAGTTATGGAAACTGCTCTGGGCCCTCCCTCTTCTCTCTCTGTTTCTCTCAGTCTCTGTCTTTCTCTGTCAAAAACAAACAACAACAACAAAAACAAAACAAAACAAAATAAATCTTAAAAAAATAGTTCTCCAATGTGGCTCCTCTTCATCATCTCACATCACCCCTGACCCACAATTCAAGTCATCAGTGTTTGTCACTTCGTTTAGTCTTACATCCTCTATAATCTCCCTGTGCCAACATAGACGCCCAATGCTTGGCAGTACATTTTTGTCCTACAAAAAATGTTAATGTAAAATGCTTAACTTGAGGTTTGTTTTTTTTTTCTAACTTAACACATAAATAAGAATGTCATCATCACCTGCCCCAGTTTTTCTAATAGCTTTTGTTACACTTAGACTAAAGCCCAAAGGTACCCAACAACCAAAGAAGGCCTAGCTAAATTCTTCATTTGACTCCCACCACCCTCATCCTCACTTACTTGGCTCTAACCACACTTTCTTCATAGTTATTCCTCAAATAGGACAAGCTCACAGCCCCTGAGAGCTTTTTGCACTTACACGTCTCTCCTGGGTAGCCATTCCTCTCTCTCTAATCAGTCAGTTCTCCTTTACTCTCCACCTTCTTGTGCTTGCTCCATTGTCCCTTCTCTAGATTTTTCAGAACAGCGCTATTCAAAATTGTATGTCTTGCTGCCTGCGTCTAACCCCACATTCGTTTCTGTTATAGATTTCCTCTTTATTTGAAATGGAATCGTTTATTTTCTGTTGAAATTTTAGTTCCATTAGAACAGACCCTTTGTCTTACTTGTCACGGTGTCCCTAAAGGCTAGAACAATGCCGGGCATCAAGAGATTGCTCAACAGGAGGATGCCGGGATAGCTGAACTGCAGCACAACTGGTAACCACCAGGATTACTCAGCAGTGAAGGTTCTTGCCTCCTATGAGGGATTTCGTCCCCCACATTTGGTTCCTGCCCTGTACAGCCCCACATCCACCTGTGGAACAAAACCATGTCATGACTAATGATGCGCAACTATGGAGACTCCTCTGGGCGTTTCCTTCTCTCTCTCTCTCTCTCTCTCTCTCTCTCTCTCTCTCTCTCTCTCTCTCTCTCTCTCTCACCTTCTCCCAAGCAATAAAATAAATAAATCTTTAAAAAAAAAACAACAACAAAGATTGTTCAACAAATGTTTTTGAATGGATAAATTAATGAAGGAATAAATAAATTAATGATTGAACAAGACTGGTTTCTTATAAGAGCTAGAAAACATGTTGTGTGACCAGAAATAGCTTGGCTCACTAATTGGCATCTGAGGTGAGGTTAGTATACTTTGCATGATGGGCATCAAAACACTTAACAAAAATAATTTAGATCTGCCCCAAGTATGATCACAATTTGTTAGACCATCTGTAGAGAATATAAATAAAACGAAAGCATTCATGGGCCTTCTAGAAAAGTGGTTTGACATCCTTAAATCCTGTTGAGTAGCATGAAATTTCAGTGGCACTAATTCCCAAGGATCCTCTTAACAGTAGTCAGAGATCATTTTTAGCCTGTTGCAATTGGATCCTCTTGTGGAAGTGATTCTTCTAGGGAGGAATAGTGAGAGGAACGCCTTTGGGAAGCACATCCTGTGAAGATTTTACCCAGGGAAGGTCTCTTGCCCAGCTGACGTTGATCATGCTGCATCTAAGAGTTTCTGATTTAGCTGCATTATCTACCCACAGTGCATCTCCTCACCACTCTCTTTGTGAGTGTTTCCCTCATCAGTGAAGTCTTGGCCAGTGAAGCAATTGGTCTCTCTCTCTCTCTCTCTCTCTCTCTCTTTCTCTCTTTCTCTCTCTCTCTCTGTCTCTCTCTTTCTCTCTCGTTGCTTGAGAGTGCCAATTGCTTGAGTCTGGTTAACAGAGAGTCTACTGTGTATATAATTGTGCTTCCCTTAAGACTTTTGGGACCTTTGTTTTACTTATAGAAAAAAAAAAAGAATGACTAGGGAGTATACTTGGAAAAACAAACAAATAAACAAAAAACAATAAACAAATAAAGTTAGACTTTGGAATCAGGAAAATTTTATTTTTAATTAACTTTATTGGAGTGACATTGGTTAGTAAAATTTTATAGGTTTAAAGTGTACAATTCTAGAATACACCATCTATATATTGCCTTGTGTACTTAACCACCCAAATCAGTTCTCCTTCTATCACTATATATTTGACTCCTTTACTCTCTTGTACCACCCCCATCCCTTCTTACCCTCTGGTAATCACTATACTATTGTCTGTATCTACGAGTTTTGTTTGTCTTGTCTGTTTTTTGCTTTCAGTTTTACATTCCATGTATAAGTGAAGTTATATGGTTCTTGACTTTTTCTGTCTGACTTATTTTGCTTAGCATGATAATATCAAGATCCATCCATGTTCTAGCAAATGGCATTATCTAATCTTTTCTTACAGCCGAGTAATATTCCATTGTAACCTGATCACTTTTTACAAACTACTTATCTTGTTTTTGTAGTGAAACTACTGCTGAAACCTCCTGAACTTTAGCTTTTAATCTGACTCTAAGGGTCAGATGCTAAATTATGAACTTACATGAAGTATCCAGGGAGTATCTGTGTCTACTGTGTGTTAAAACTTAAACCACATCTTGGCTGTTGTCTCTTCAAAATGTATTCTTTTACCTTCATTCATTTTGGATTTCCTAATTCCTACTCAGGGTCTCAATCCTGAGGGTCTCAAAATATGGCAAGGTGAACATTCTTTACCTTTCAGGCAGCTATGACACACACACACACACACACTCAAAAGGAATTAAAAATTCAGTTTATTTTGTTATAGCTTTTATGTTGACACATGTTAAAAGAAATGACATGTAGTCTCATACTAAATTATATGTATGTGAAGTGATGCCAGGACTATTTCAAACAGCCACTTTGGCTTTGAGCTAAATTTAACACTATTTTTCCCAAAGATATTCTCTGTTACATCTTAAGTGACAGTATACCCCCAGAGTACCCTCCTACTTGCATGAAATTCCCTTTCTCCAAATGTATAAATACAGCCAGAAAGGCTGATTTGGAAAGTGCTCTCACACACAAGTCGCTTTATCTAACACTTGCTTTTGCTCATGTCATGAAATACAGCATATTTTGATGGGATTCTTTATTGCTTGAAAATTAATGACTGCAAAAGCAAGAATGAACTCTGTTAAAATGTAAATTTGTCCTTTTTTGTTAAATATATAAACATTTGGGTTTTTTTCTAGAGTAGGAGTCTGCAGATTATGACCCGTGGGTCAAGTCTGACCAATCGATTCTACACTTTTTTTTTTTTATCTTGATGAGCTAAGAATATTTTTGAAATAAGTAAGAGTTGTGAAATAAAGCCAAAGAAGAATTTGCAACAAAGACCATGTGTGGCCTTCAAAGCCTAAAATATTTAATATATTGCCCTATAGAGAAAATATGTATAGAGACCTTTTCTAGAGTAATTCTCTAACCCATACTTCTACTTAGAGTATATTTTAAGAAAACATTTCAAAAGAACAGGAAGAAGATTCCCCCTTTTTCCTGTGACATTTTGGCAATTCTACATAACCATAACAGATGCAGTTCCTTCCCATTAACACATTGATCTGTCAAATTACAATGATTTATAAAATGAGAGGCTTTCCACTTAATATTTTTGTAACTATTTCTCTCACTTTGGGCCTAATTTTTTTGGTACATTTTGTTTTAAGTGTGCAAAATGAATGTTGACTTTGTCTGCACTGGTACTAATGTATACATGTTAAAAGTCTGGATTTAAGCCATAATTTTTCCATAGGGACTCTAAATAGACACACTAGGCTTCTAATAGATCTGGGGAAATGCTGAGTTCTTATTTATGTCTTCAGGTGACAAGCTGTGATGGATGGCCTGACAGGGTCCCATAGTCTAGCTCTGCACAGCCAGGAAAATGATAGTGGCATCGGCCTGCCAGTTTAGTTATCAACAGCTCACAGCCTTAAGGCAGCATTTAAAAGTCATTTGTTTGCACTTCTAACAAGTACGTTCTATTGTGTACTTTACTCAAGTAAGCATAATTTTCTAACAAGTTGTTAAAAGCCCGTGTGTCACCAATAAAAGTCTCTTTGCTTGGTATAAACAGTCCTAAGAAGTGACTATCTTGAAAATTGTATCAATCTACAAAATCAAAACAACCATTTCACTAAAGATTGCTACATGAATTAGTTTGACACTATTTTTTGTTATTCTGTTATCTTTTTTAAGTCACATTTTTTTTTCCTTCGTCACAGAAACTGCTCATTTGAAGATGAGTTATTACTCTCCCTCTTATCGCGAGGTGAGGGCTGTCATCCTGTGTTGTCAGCAAAGGCATATTTCCCCAGGAAGGTGTCTAATTTTAGCAGTCATAGCTAAAAACAATGTCACCGTTAGTTGCCAGAGAATTGATCATTAAAGAGTCTATTTTCTCTTTGATGCAAGCAATTCCGATCAACTTTCCAAGACACTTAAAACTGCCTTAAATATTCCTCCAGTTTGCACCCATTCTCTTATCAACATCATTTGTTGTGAAAGTAATACGAAAAATGAAAACACATTTGTATTCCTCTTTTTCAGATATATTATTACTTAAGTCAATTACTTTTAGAAACCATTTGTAAAAATTTATTACTTAAAATTTACTTTGAAAGTAATTCTATTTTTTATTATATTCTATTAAAATTCTGTGTCTTACTTGAAGACTTTCCTAAAACCAATAACAGCTAGCTTTCAATGTACTTAGTCTCACTGATGGAAAATTTTTGCTTCATCCTCTGAGGAATATGATAGAAAAATTGAATTTAATTTGGTGCTTCTAACAATGATACTTCAGTATCCTATATCTGACTTTAATATGGTAATCGAATGGTTGTAACTTTCTTTTTGTTCTCAAGAGTCTCAATCATTGGGTTAAAATTA